>JAVQJF010041371.1:0-23298 GCA_036023855.1 Gadopsis marmoratus
TATTTAATTTTGCTATGCAGTTGCTGTCTCGACATTTTTGGACTCAGCAGTAGCAGGGCCTGTGACGCAGTTTGACTCCCAAAGTTTAAATGTACTTGCCTGAAGAGTTTCTCCTCATACATGTTCTCTGTCGTGGCTTCGCCTGTCCACTCTGAAAAATGATGTCCTGAAACACAGATAACTAGAAAACTGTGTTATCAAACTCTTTATTAAATCACTGTTTGCAGGGTGAGAAGGAATATAAATCTGACTGTTTGTTTAATGAGCACAGATTAGAGCAGTTGAGGGAGATAAATGGTATCTCTTTGAGCTTCCAGTTGAAGCATTGGCTGGGAAACTTTAGCTCTAAGCTGACCTCAAGTCTGTCTCCAGATGTGTCAACTTCCCACATTTCATCACTTATACTGAGACCTCCTCTGGCACCCCTGTGTTTTGTGTGTGTCTCCTCAGGTCAACTCCTGTTAATCCACCTTTGTTAGTTTATTTGGGGGCCACACTCGTCCTCTATCCTCTCCTGTTTCATCCTCCTCTCATCTCCACTAATCTCTTAATGGCATCTTGGGGTATCGCTGTCTGTCTGTCTTGACTCCTGGCTCTGTTCCCGTCTGCTCTTTGGAACGGGTGTAGCGATCCTCTTAGTTCTCCCGTCAAAACATAACTAACTTCACTGTCAGCAGTAACAGCGCTGGGAACCTTTGATGTGTTCATGCTGCACTGAAAGAGACCACAGTAGGTAACGGAGTGGACATGGACAAAGGTTAGCCACGTACCACCGGCTGACTATTACCTACATGCGGTGGAATAGCTTAAGTGTAACAAAACATGTTAGCTAAAATATATGACATATATACAGTGTAACATAATGCTAGTGACATGATAGGAAGCAAGGGAGGAGAGCGAGGCTGGAATCAAACCGTGGATGCTGCAGTTATATTGTATGCATCTTAACCACTAGGCTCGCAAGGCACCCCTTACACACACATACACAGTATATCTATATATAGGTAAACTGTATCTCTATAGATATGTTGTCTGCTTTTTCTTTCTATAAACCAGTCCCTTTTTTTTTTTTTTTTTTAAAGGCCGATAGTTGTCTATCATTTCTACTGTTCAGTTAACTGGGTTGTCAGCGACACCTCAATCAGGTCGCGCGATCATGATTTACAGCTCCTCGCTGTGTGATTAGCCATGCCTGAACAGTAGTCTGAAGTTGATTGCTTATGCGTGTTTGACCCAGCGATGCCAAATCCATTCGTCTGGGTAGAACTAAACTGTGTGTGTGTGTGTAAATGTTTTACTGACTGTGCTCATCTTGTACTGAACATTAAACAACAGTTTGGGTTTATAATAATTTCCCAGCGTTTCCCTGCTGGGAACGTTTTGACTTTTTTTTTTTTATGTTGTCTTCTTTCTGTATGGTTACTTATAATACCAGTAAACTGATGCAAACTTGACCAAATATTAACAAACTGAATAGTTTGGACACCAAGTCCAGAGAAAAATAAATAAATAAAAGAGTAATGGACCTGTATCCAAGTGAGTTTTAAGCTGAGTAAGATGTTTAGAAATCAATGCTGCAAAACTAGAGGCAACCTGAGTATTCTTCTCTGTAACTGGACCCAGTCTGCCCCCTAACTGCAGAGTTTGATACTGCATAGGAGATGGTCCCAAAGGTTGGATGCACTGTGGTGTGGCTCCAACTTTCCCTGCAGACTCTACATCATCCATTTATCATTTTACTGCAAACTGAATTTTGACTGCATCACTCTGGCGCTGTAGTTCAGTGGTTGAACACGAGACAGCCAGGTTGCTTCACTGTCCTGTGCATGCTGCTGATGGAAATATTTTATCAAAACTTGTACAAGTATCAGCTTCCTCTCACCTTCATGCACCGTGTTCCCTGTACGTGTGCAGTGTTGTGTCTGGGACCTCCGGGTACTTTTGTCTGAATGGTTCAGCCCCAGAGTGGCACCTCAGGACTCTGGCGTCCGGCTCATTTTCCAGACAGGAAGTGTTTCTGCAGCATTTCACCAATGGAGAGGTCAGAGGTCACGCAGCTGCCGGGGAACAGTGTGGGAGGCTGGCAGGCAGTGGTAATGTGTCACGGTCACACCACAAGCAGCTGTGTGATGACGGAGTCTCAGAATAGCTTTTTTATTCACATATAAACGCACTGAGTTACAGCACTACAGAACCAGGACTGTATCTGATCGGAAGACTAAGACTGTAATATCATTTCATAATGGCTGAAAACAACAATTATTGCAATGTTAGAGCAAGTTATCTTGTTTTATCTGATAATGTACCTTATTCTCAACACAAAACTATCACAGCTTTGTCTGGTTATTTGTTTTGATGCATAACAAATGACCAGAATGTTGAAAGTTGTTGCTTGCAGTTAGATGCTTGCACAGGTAGAAGCTGGTGTTAAATGCAGAGGTAAATGAGTTCAGGCTGGCAGATGGGACTTTGTCAGAGGAGCAGCAGGGATGCAAGGAGGCGGCGATGGAAAGTCCTAATTTTTGTTGTAGCTACGTGGACATGAAAGTTCAAGGTTAGAAGATTGATCACTCTGATGTGACTGTCCTTTTCCTCATCCTGCTCTTCCTCCCTTCTGCCCTCCATCAACATATTTTTTCCTATTTCCTCCTGCATTTGGCACAGTCCTGGCACTGCAGGGATTCTGCTTACGTCTCATGTTAAATAGGACTGAGTATTGTTGGAAGACTTTTGACACCAGTGCCAGCATGATGTATAAGTTTCAGTGCCAATAACAAAATGACACATTTTATTTTGTTTTCCTGTAAAGCAAAATAACAATCTGTTTCATTTTGTCTCGTCACAAAGCTGCCAATATGAACTTTTGCCTGAGCAAAACACTAAGTATCTCATAGAAGAATAAGTAACCAGCACTCTGACCAAGCATTCATACGCAGCGCTATTGTTAGAAGGTTTATTAATGATAGGTGCAGTAAAAAAAGTTCCTGTCACCATCGGCTCACCTTCATTAGGGGCAGAGGCAGGTGCTAGACATGTGTCCTTTATAGCATTCAGAATGAAAATAAAGTAGAAAAATTGCCATTCAAGACAAATTTAGGACATGTTTTAGCTGGTTCAACGCCGTACCACACAGCAGCTTGTACTGTGAACATTGTTCTTTTGTGTGGTCAGCCTGCAGTGTATTTCCATATGCTGATACCGGCTCTGCATGTACTCGCCTCTCTGTGTGAGGAGAGAAAGGTGTGTGTTACAGTAATATCATGGGAAGGCACAGTGCAGCAATTCTGTGCACAAACGTATAGTATAGTATATTTCTGGTTGTGTGTGTGTGTGTGTGCGTACTTCATTGTGTGTCAGCCAGGATGCCAGCAAGGTCACCCTATCTTTGTGAAGGATGCTGACTGGGAGAATTGCGCTGTACTGGGGGAGGGAGAGACACGTTGCTGCATTAAACACGCAAGAGAGATACAAATGGAGCAAATAGAAGCATCGCCTTTACGTCTTTATCATCATCAAATTGAATGTCCTCCTCCGGCCAGTGAGATTACATGTCTATGCTTGGATGGTGAGCATCCGATGAATTATATTATGCTAATCTAGTGAAAGCAGAGACAGTGCTGAGACTACACATCAGTCACAGTGTGTGTGTCTGTCCCATTCTCTCTTTCTTGGTGTGGGTGTGTGGCAGCAAGTGTGAGATTTCTCTCTCTGATATCTGAATGAAAAGGGTCATTCACTTCCCAACACAAACAGCCAATACAACAGCAGGCCTTACAATAACACTCTCCCCTTCTCCCTTCATGCTTCCCACACTCTCTATTCCATCTTTCTTCTTGTCCCTCCATCTTTCTTTTTCTCTTTCCTCCCTCGTGTGTCGAGCTTATACTTTAGTCTGACATCATCCCCGGTCTTTGTTACATCCTGGTTGTGTGTGTGTGTGGGGGGGCTAAAGTTTCCAGATGCAGCAGTTTTTTCAGAGGGGGGGAGAACATGAGATTGGACCTGACCTCTTGACCTTGAAAGCTGACACGTTTGAGCATTTATTTCAGCCAGTGTACCATGTAGGAGGAAGAAATATACTGACTAAATGTCCTTTTACATGTGTATTTGTATGTGAAAAGGCAAAGCAAAATATCCTGAATCCTGAGAAATCTAGTGCAGGTTATCTGAGTTTGACTGGATTGTGAGTGTGGTTGTGTTGTAGCTGAAAGGGGGAGTTTTTGGTGTACAGGTGTGACGAAACACACTAGAACTAGAAATGTTAGTTATGAAGGAAATGCAGATATAACTGAAACCGGGAAGTTATGAACTCATTGCAAAGTATTAGACACCAGAAAACAGTTATCAAAGAAAAAATCTAGTTTCTACATTAAGAGGACTGTGCTATAACTACAGTTAAAGTAAATCTATAAATTGTAGTATGCTATCAGCATGAAGTCGCTGTCAGAGCTTGGTGGTTTTTAGGGTGCTGAATGTGAAAGTGGTCTCGCTGGCGGCGGTTTAAGTGTTAAGTCGTGCAGTCCAACACACACGTGTTGGTCTCTTCTGCCCCACAGTGGCAGCATCACACTCTTTACCACAAGAGACGTGTGGTTGTTAAATTTCCTCTTTAGCCACTTTTATTCTCTTTCTTTGCTCCCTCTCTCTCTCCATCAATCACAGTTTGTCATTATTATTATTTCACTTCATCATTATGTCATTATGCTTTTATTGCATGCTTTCACATAGACTCTCTCCTCTTTATCAATAAACGCAGTGGAAAACT
Organism: Gadopsis marmoratus; assembly: GCA_036023855.1. Classification (NCBI taxonomy): domain Eukaryota; kingdom Metazoa; phylum Chordata; class Actinopteri; order Centrarchiformes; family Percichthyidae; genus Gadopsis; species Gadopsis marmoratus. Next base: position 4,766 of record JAVQJF010041371.1, read on the forward strand.
TTTTTCTCTCGCCGTTTTCAGGACAGAAAGGACTATTGGTAATGTTGTTCTGTTGCACTGGGAGATCACCAACTCAGCCTACAACTATGCCTCAGTGGATAAACAGTTGGCATTAGGATCACATCCCCATTACCTCATGTTATCTGGTAATTGTGGTGATTAGGAAATGACTAATAGGAAAGAACCTCATTACTTTCTTCTCCAAATATCCACCAGCATGGCCTTTATTAATTTCTTATCAGTTGTTGTTCTCAGTGGAAACCATGCATTTCCAACATGACAGACGTGTTTTTAAATGAATGTAATAGGGTTGAAAAGGGGCTCAGCATTCAGCAGCACTCGAATTAAAATAAACACATCTGTCAGTGAGGTTTGGAGCTGAGGTTTCTCCATTGACAGAAATGAAATCTCATCAGATTGATTGTGGTTGTGTATTGTTTAGTCTGAAGGTTGCTAGGACTAAAATGTCAGTGGCAAATGTCTGAGTTGATAACTTGACCACATGCACACATGCACAAACGCATGCATGCACAGACGGACACTTCTCTGAGGTGAGAATGACTCTAGGACCCAATGCCTTCCTGTCTGCAGCCTGAATCATGCTGTAATGTCTCTGTGTCTAACACACACACACTAGCACAAACACACACATATGCACTATCACCTTTGTTTGATCACCCCCTCTGTCTGAAGCTTTTGAACACACCACCGTCAGCAGGCATCATTCAAAGATAACCGCTCATAAATATCACAGCCAGTGAATGTGTTGATCATTCATAGCAACAGAGGCAAACAAACACACACACACACACACACACCCCTCCCTAACACACAAATACACACCCCATCCACAAACTGCTGCCAACATGTGTACACACTGAAAAGAGGATCACGTACGAATGTATACATTCAAATACATAAGAAAATTGTGTATTATGCTAATATACTGTACTAATATATAAAAAGACTTTTAGCATGCTGAAATAAAAATACACGCACACACACACACACACACACACACGCACAGGAAGACGAGCATTTGGGTATCTCCCATGTGGTTTCTTTCAGAGAGTGAGGCAACCACATACACACACATTTCCGTCCGTTTAGTCTCATTTCATTTATTTACCGGTTTTCTAACGGTGCACTGAGCAACGGCTACAGTCTGGTGGCTTGTATCAGGGGAATGGAATTCACTGTTGGAGTGTCAGAGAGCGAGCGAGGCTGAGAGAGAGTGAGAGAGGTATTGGGGGAAAGAGGGAGCGCATCTGAGTGGAGGGAAGAGCTCAGACGTTATTGGCTGCAGTAGTTATGTCCTGAAAAGTAGAGAGATGCTGGGGAAAGGATGAAGATTTTTTTATTTTTTTTGTCTTGTCAAAAGTGAAGAAGTGGAAGGATCCTCATGATTCTGTTAGCTGACCTTTTAGAAACCTTCTTTAAAATCTCTCCTTTATGGAAACTGCACGTTTTGGGATTTAACCTGGAAGCCTGCAGTCAGTGGAGCTGCATTGTTTTTGGTTTGTCTTTGGACATTTATTGTCAGCTTGTGGATCTACCTGACATTTGTTTTGTTTTGGAGTTTGAGAAGCAGAGCAACTGTTAGTGAGACAAGATGGACTTTCTAACAGACCCTACAGTCATTACACCCATCCTGGTGGTGACTTTTCACTTCTTGACAGCAGCTGGATTTTGGTTTTACCGTCGCCACTGTAGACAGACGGCCCGTTTTGAACAAGGTAAACTAACCTTTAATGTTTCTATCCAACTGCTGCTGACATGGAAGGATAAGCTAAACATTTTTCTTTGTTTCCTTTGTTATTGCTCGTCTCTGCTCTGTCACTGCTCCAGCTATACTTAATCTCTTCTTTGTAGAGCGAAGGGGACAATTTTATTTTACCTCCATGTGCTTCCTGTTTAGTCTCCACCCCTTTTGTTGTCATTTTTGTAATGGACAACTTAACTTACCCATCAGCATGTCAGCGTCTTCATTTAGATCATTGCCTTTGGCATTTAGCTCAGCATCTCCATGGCTTTTAATAGGCTTTTGAAGTAGTTTGTATGGTAGTTAGCGTGATGCTAAGGCTTTCCTACCTTGCAGCAGAGTGTCACCTCGTGTTTCCTGTTTTTGTCTGAGTGGAACGTAAAGCAGCTTGTGCTGTAAAGAGCATATACTTTTCTCCTGTTTCCTCTCCAGTTACACTGAGACACTGTAATGCTTTTGTGCTGCAGTTGATTGCTGTATCTCATCTGCTTCTACTGCATGAGTCAGTGGAGCTGACTCTTCCATATTTGGCTCTTTGTAGAGGGAGGCTGGTACATTTCATGGACTATTGAATAATATAGTCCCATCCATGTAATTCAACCTGGAGACCGCTGTCTGTGTGTTACGTGGCCATCTATGTCTTGTTTTTATAACTACATGCTCTACACCAAACAACAATCTGCTGTCCTGCCAGTAAGCTGCTGAGTTTAGTCACGCGTCTAATTATTCATAGTTAATGGTAAACATTGATGTAACACGTTTTTTGCAGCATTAAACAAATTCCAGTTGGCTTTTGTTATTTAGCATTAGTGTTAATGCTGATACAAATATTACTTATGTAACAGCCTGTTGTATCTAAACCATTTTGACATGATGTTTATACTGACCTTTATACCTTTGCTCAGTAGCTGTTCACAATGCACCTAGTCTTAGTGGTGTCTCCTGCAGCAACACTGGAAAAGCTGAGTTTATTAGTTTATTCGTCATTGGTAGATGAGGCATTCAGTTCGGGACATGTGTTTGCTTTTTAATGATTGGCTTGGCCGGGGGAGAAATATCTGACATGACATAACAGTGCAGGTCAGAGAGGCAGATCAATACTGAGAGGGCAGCAGTGATGGTAAGAAAGACAAGGTGAAAGGGAGAAAGAAAATAGCACAGATTTTTAGCAAATTTATAGAAGGGAAACAAGGATATTTTTGAGGGAGAATAATGAGAAAAACAAGTCATCAAAAACCTGAGAAGTAATCAAATCACCTCTTTTCTCATATTAAAGTGATCATTTGTGTGCTCTCGCCCTCTGTTGGCATGTAAGATGGCCCAAATATGGCTAAATCACGTCTTCCTCGTCACACGTTCACCATCTTTTAGACACCGAACCTCCGCAGGAAGTAGCATTTAACAAACATTTGGTAAAAATATAAATGTAGTACTGCACTTACTAATTTTCAATATCTGTACCTGCGCTGTCTGTTTCTTAATACAAAACAGGAGTTTGTCCACTTATACGGTCAGCTGAGGTGCTGTACCCATTATGCTGTGTGTGTTCCTAAATATGTTTACAGTTAGTTTATTTAAGGTAAATTACAATGCAACTTCATATAGTTGATCAGAAATGGTTCAAATGTGTGTGTCTGTCATAATGAGTATATGGCATTAGGGACGTTGTCATGTGAGGGATTTTGCAGAAACTTTACTCAAGCGTCAAACTTGATTTTCATGTTTACGTGTGTGATCTCGTCTCTCGGGTCTAGATCTCATCACAGGAAACGGAGCCTGTCACAGTGGTAAGGCCAAGACTGGTAGGGTGTGTGGGTGGGTGTGCAGCTTTATATACACTATCTACACAATGTGGTTTCAGTTGGCACATTTAAATCGTGGTGGTTTACACTTTCTTGGTAATTGCTACACCATGTGCTTAACAAAGCTCTCTGAGTTTAGAACGCTGTGTCCAAAAATGTAATCAATAGTTTTAAATTAAAATACAGAACAGAGGGTTCTGCTGATTGTAATGATAAATAAACAGTGGTCCTTGTATGATACTTGCTGTATTAAACTCCATTGGATTACTGAGAAACAACAGGAAAATAAATCCACTAACTACCCAAGTGGCCAGGAAACCTTTGATGTATCTGATCCAACAAATGTACTGAAATGAAAGCAAGTTGAGGCTGGGTGTGATTTAATGTCGTGATCACTGAACAGGACAGATGATGTCTTTTATTTAGATGTGGGTCAGTAATAAAACACCACCGACCCTGAATCACCTTCAAGTATTAACGTGGACTTAGATGGAGTTTACCTGCTTTTGTTGTGGTTTCTTTTTTGTGTCTTATGTAATTTATATGGAGAAGATTTCATGCTGACGACTTAACACATAAATGTTTTCAAGAGTTTCTCTAATAAGCAGTTTGCTTCATGTAAGCCCTCGGGTGTTCTTCTTTGTGGCCACAGGAGGGCAGATTGAATCTAATCTTAATCTGTTGAAGGGGATTGTGGCTAACAAGGCTAACTAGACAGCTGCTTAGTGTTTTAATTGGGACATATTAGCTACCAAGCAGGGACAGAGAAAGTGTGGAGATTTAAGATTGAATACTGGGCAACAACTTAAATCTCCCACAAAGACTTTGTCTCCTCCAGTCAGCTGATTTGCTGATCAAGAGTGGGCTTGTTTAGCATTCAATGGTCATAGCTCAGAGAGAAAAATGGGATTAGTAGAGGAAGGAAAGGAAGAATGAAATGAAGAAAGAAGGACGGAGGCTGCTGCCAGCGTTTGAGTGTCATCAGAGAGGAGGAGGAGGATAAATGAACACTTGGAGCCAGCCTGGCTGAGAGAGAAACAGAAACAGAGAAGGAAAGCGAAAGAAGGGAAGATGACATGATTCCAACTGAGGTGAAGGAGGACACTTGGAAACATCCCTCCTCCTACTTTTAATTTTAATTGAGTCGCAAGAGGAGGAATCCAGAAGACCGGAAGACGGGGCAACAGAGAGGGAGAGCGAGGGAGATTAGAGGTGATAACGGGGGAGAAGGAGGGAGCGAGCGATAAGCACGCAGCGTGGTATTAGAGGCGTAAGCTCCGTCTGGTATTTTTAGTATGGCTGGTCCCTTGTGAAGATACGGTGGAAAGGAAGACTCTGATGGCAAGAGGGTGTAAAGAAGAAGAGGAACCAAAAGAAGGAGGGATGGGGAGACAGGAGTGACGTCGCTGGTGGAGGAGACAGAGGGAGCAGGAGAGGAGGAGGAGTGGCTTGTTTTACTCTCTGAGCCTGTTGTGACTGTAAGAGTGTGTGCGAGTCGCTGTTTCGCCTGGTCAGGTGTGTGTGTGTGTGTGTACTGACGATACAGAGTACACCTAATGACGTTTGTCCTCACTTCCTGACTCCTGGCCAGGTCACATGACCCGCGGACTGCTGTTTGACTTTGAGGCCATTGCTGAGCTCTTAGCCGTTGCAGCCTTTTTTTGTAAACATGACAGAGCAGAAATGATTCAAAACTGCGTTGGTTCTTTCTGGGATGGCAGAGCTATTTTAAGAGACGGCGATAAACAAGGATGAAGGGAAGGCAGAGAGAGAGGGGGGGGGGTGGTTTCATGAAATATGATTTCAGGCTGTCAGCTGTGAAATAAACCAGGACAGTGACTTTTCTTGTGTTCAGTGCCAGGCAGCGTGAGTTAAAGACTGCTAGACTCTCATTCACTGCTCACTGCTTATTGTGTCCGCCTGAAAAGCACAAGTGTGTACCGAAGCCAGAACATGACTGAGGATGTTCTTCATTATGTACACACACACAAGACACATGCACTAATGATATGAATGACTGCTTGGGCTGGTTTTCCTTTCAATATTGAATTAAACGACGTCACAAGTGGGCCTAGCCTTTCTAGAGTCCATCTCAGCTTGTGCTTGTGTTTTACTCTTAAGGAAAGGAAATGTGAGGAAAGGAGATATCGGGGAGCTGCTGCATCTGGCTGTTGTCAGCTTGACGAGTGCGTGTTTGCTTGTGACAGAACAATCCGTAATTGTATTTTTTTTTTTTTTTGGGACGCTTTAGTGGCATGTAAAGAGGAATCGAGTGGATTACATCATCCCAAATGCATATATCTGGGACATATTTTTCGAGAATTGCTTTTTAAGACCATCTCTGCAGGCTACGAATATTGTGTTGGGCTCCTATGAACAACTATTTATTTCCTCCAGTTGTTCTCTCTGACGAAAACTAAATGCGGATTTACTTTACAGACAGCCAAATAAAAAAGACAAAATAAAATAAAAAATGTCAGCAATGAGAGTTGCATACCTATACAGAAAGGGAGAGGAACTGTAGAAGAAAAACAAGAGAAAAGAGAAACAGAGAAAGCACCCCTGCAGCTCTGCAGAGCCACCGTCAGCTGTACAGGCCGTCTGTTGTGGCCTGGAAATGGAGAGCGTGTGAGCAAGAGAACAAGTGAGAGAGAGAGAGAGAGACTGCCACTGCCTGGTGAGGAAGTAGAACTGAGTTGAGGGAGTAAACAGGAGGGAGGGAGGGAGGCCGTCCTTTTTGGAGTGAGGGCAAGGAGCTGACGCTGACTTTGACACACACGTGTACGAGCAACTGCTATTGGGGAAGCAGTGCAAGGGACTGGGGGGAGAAGGCCTGCCAGGAGAGGCTGACATGGCAGCTACCACAGGGATCGAGGACAGAGGGAACGGGTAAACCACAGACTAAACCAAGAGAAGAGACTCTGGCAGAGGAACTGGAAGTACCTGTCGGTGCTTTCCTGGGGGGCTCACCCTGCAGCTTTCAAATTTGGACATGTGGAGGCAGCTTCTTGCCAAAGACGTCGTCTTACTGCTATAATTATCTGACTTCTTGTCTTGGATTATGCACCGATAGCTTAAAATGCAGCTCTGATTAGAGGAGGAGGAAAACATAAGAGCCGTGGACGATGTGGCCCGACTACAGGAATGAAGGTCATCTCAACGCTCACCTGTACTCGCTCATGTGCTGTGCAGGTCAGTGTGTGTACCAACATGTGTGTGTACATGCCCATAGAGTAGCTGTACAGTGTTTGCAGTTGTTGTTTACATGCTGTCAGCACATGTTTCACTGTGTGTTTGAACAGTTTCTGTTTGTGCAGGTACTTAAATGTGCTAAATGCGGTCTCTGTTAATCATTGTGAATGTCAGGCCAAAGGGTGAGACATCAGTGTGTGTGTGTGTGTGTGTGTGTGTGTTTTGTTGTTTTTGGACAGCATGGAAGGGGGTGTGTACATGTTAACAATGCTCTCCTCTGTGGATGAATGTGCGCCTGTCCGTGGCTGTCACTCACAGACCTCGACTCTTCTCATGTCTCCAGTTTTGGTTTTGTAAAAATAATGATTCTTGAGATCGCCCATGACGGTTTTATGACCTTGAATTGCGCATGACATGAACCTGAGCACAGTGTGATTGACCGATATATGTTTGTGTGTGACTGAATATCGTGTAAAAGCCTTGAGTGTTTCTTCTGGGCTAACTAGCTCAGCTACCCGGGCCGGTTTGGTGAGCAAGGAATGCTGCGATGGTGAAACTATTTTGCAAAAGCGTGTCGAAATGTGTGCTTTACACGGGGACTTGCCCTCAATGTAAACTCAACGTGTCACCCTGTGTGTGTGCTGCGAAGTGTTGAGATTGACCTTTAGCCAGTTGAGATATTTGACCTACTAAATCCTAAGTCGAATTTCCTCATTGGAAATCCTTTCTACTTTTGGAGCCTGACAGTTTGAAGGTGTCGAGGCTGTTTAGAGGCTCTGTGGAAATCTGTGTGTATTTGTATAGGTGTGGGTGAGAGAGACAGAAAAATAACAAGATCTTTGAAGGAGGAAGTGATAACCTCTATCTCGCGTGGCTGCTCTCCCTCGTGGCATCTCCATGGCAGCTGATAAACAGCTGGTAGGAAAGGCGGTACCTGCAGCCGGCTGTTTTCTGATTGGCTGGAACTGAATCTGTTTGATAAACTGGAGGGAAAATACTCTTCTTTCATTGAGCTGATGAGTGTGTGTGTGTGTGTGTGTGTGTGTGTGTGTGTGCTAGTCTTGATGTGAGTAACACAATCATCATATCATGGTTTTAATTTACATACATTTGTAACTACTGGAGTGAATATTTTCACTGAAATAATGACAATATGTTTGACATTTAGTAACAGCTGATACTGATAAGACCACTCACTGTTCATTGCACACACATTGCATTTTGTATCCCTTTTATTGTGTCTAAAGCTGTTTTAGGAGCATTTAGCATCACGTGAAAAAATGTGTAACTATCCGTCCAGCAGGAGGTATGATATTTACCAGAATGGCAGGAAAGGAGAAGGAGAGGGTCTGTGTTTTCTCCCAGACAGACTGATACGCGCAGAGAGAGGCTGTGATAGTGAGGGGGGGGGGAGAGATAACACAGTTGTGGCTCGACATCAGGCTCTATTCCTGGCCTGGCTGCCTCACTCCTCTGTCCTGTGTAGGACGCGGGGCTGGAGCTCTGCCTGGCTGCAGATCACACTTCAGTTAGAAACTGTTGAAACAGTCAGAAACTGAGATAAATGTTAGATCTTTAGACAGTTGACCCTAACTAAAGAAGGAGGGGGATATCTTGGGGTAGAAAGAGAAAATAATGAACATGCAGGCGGCTTCTGTTCACGTAAAATCAACAAGCGATAAAGAAAGAAATGAGAAACCACTTTTTGAGCTTTGTTGGTACAATCTCCATTTACTCGGGATGAGGTCATCTAAGTAAAACATGATAAAAATAGCTGTTCAAGAGGTCATGTTTGTAGATATAGAGGTTCTTAACAACATGACCTTTTAGTACTGTCAGTGTTTGTCTTTACATCAGCTCTTGTACTGATTTACTTCACTACTGAATAAGATGAGAAACATGTGGTAACTGTGAAGAAAGACTGATTACTGTATGTACTCACGAGAGTTACCCAGTTACACTTTGTTGTGTGTTAGAGGGTCTTTTTGAGTTTATGAAATGAAAGTGTGAGTTAACAAAAAGGTGTGTGTGTGTGTATTAGAGAGAGATTAAAGAACCGCAACCTTCCTTTAGAAACTCTCTGAAACTGTTATTCACAAGTCAATACAAATACAAACATCCATGCATCTTCACTAACTGTCTCCGTGGGGGGTGTGTATCCCACTGCTTTACTCCTCTGAGCTGGATTTGTGTGTGTCTGTGTGTGGAACGTCTTCATCTACATAAACCAGTGGAATGATCATACTGGCTGCAGCAGCGCTGCTGGATTTGCATTCTGTAATTAACCCCTCTCGTCGTTTGTGTTTTTTATCTTCAGATGAGCGGGACAGAGTGCAGAAGAAAACCTTCACAAAATGGGTCAACAAGCATCTCATCAAGGTATGTGTGACTCATCAAGTGTCCTTGTTTTGTCTTTGTGGAAAGGCTTGTCAGGATAATTTAATTTTATGTCAACTTGTCCCTTATCTTCAATAGAAATAAAAATCACATAATCCTCTACCACATGCCTGTCCCAAATAGATTGATATAAACTGTAATATGTCTTCTGCTGTGTTGTGTCATCCTATATGTATAAAGCTATTGCTCTACAATCTGACCTCATGTACCTTCTCAGACATTAATTTGAAAGTGAATGAGGTGGAAAGTCTCGGGTCGTAAAGGAGCTGCACTGTGTGTCTTAAATCTAGCGGGAGCATAATAATAGCTTCAGAAAAGGCCTCTCTAGGTGTCCTGGTAACCTGGTTGGGATTAATTTCATTGCCTGAGTCATTCCCACTGCTGCTATATCTTAAGGAAACCAACTGAGCACAATAAAAAAATATCAATCTTAAAGAAAGAAATTACATGTTCTACTCAGTTCCATCTTCATCTTAGCAGAATATTAGCTTATGATTTATATTTGGGATGTAGACCCTCCTCTCTGTCCCAAGTCTTCTGCTTTCTGGCACAAAATTATACAATCAGTTGTAGAAAAACACTTCCTGTTGGTCTGTTTCTTCTCCCTCCACTTCTCTGAGCTGAGACAGTGTGGTTTCATCAGTCCTATGTGTGTTAATGTGTCCTTGTCTGAGCAGCAGAGTGCACTCTTGCACCAATACACGAGCATCTGTCACTCTGCCTGTTAGAAATGGCTCTAAAGTTGCAGCTTGTTAAACTGCTCCCCTCCCTTAAGACTTCAGTCACGTTTAGCGGCGGGAGCAAAGTGGTGAATAAACTAAATGTGAGGCTCAAATGACTATTTACGAGCGGTTGTGAATTTAGAGATGATTTACTAGAATGTAGATATTAAATAATTGATTGGAGGAGTGTCTTTGTTTAGCCAGGATCCTGTATGTGATTGTTGCATTTGAAGGCATCAATAATCAAAGAAACAACTGAATGATGTCTGAATGAGCAGCTGCATGATGTCTTGAAAGCTGGCTGTTTCAGCTAAATAAGATCTACGGTTCTTCCAGGAAACAAATGCGTGATAACACCTGACAGCCCTCGGATTATGTCAGAACATCAGTCCAAATGCTGCATGCTGGTTCAAACACTTGCTCTGCTACACTGCAGTAGAGGACATGGATTGTCTTTCCTGGAGATAATAAATGAAAAGGCAAACATTGATTTATGACCTTTTGTAGGTCGCAGACAGCTGCCTTTGCTGCCTACACGTGTGCATATCATCACATCTGCTCACACACACAGACGTGTCGTCCATAAAGAGCAGTACGTATACCGTGTCGCAGGCGGTGAGGACTGAGGAGAGGAGAATTCAGGGTATTTCTGTTACATGACCCAGGAATCAAGCATTTGTGTGACCCCATAACTCTGGAGCACCTGTCGTCACAGTGCCCCAGCCTGCGACTGTAACTCTATATCAGCTGGCAGTGGCAGTGCAGCCGCTCACAGTAAATGTGGGTCAGAGATGGAGAGCGAGAGCAGCAGAGGGAAAGATGGGATGATTTTTCAGTGCTGGAAACGCAACGCCCATTGAAATTTGTAATGGGATGTTGCTGTTTTGCTGCTGTGTCTGCTTTCTGTTACATAAGAGCATAGCTGGAGTGATTAGGTGATTAATCGATAGACCAAAAATGTATTGGCAACAATTCTGATATTTGATAAATGGTTTATGCCATTTCTTAAGCAAAAATGATCAAATATTCAGTTTTTCCGGCCTCTCGTATGTAAATATTTGCTGGTTTTCTATGATAGTAAAATAAATATCGTTGGGTGGTCTGAACAAACATAATAGTCACTATTTTCTATTATTTCAAAACCAAATTATTAATAGATTTGTGTGGGGTTTTGTTCATTGTAAATTTATATATTTTTTGTGTGTGTTTTTGGAGTGTTGGTCAGATAAAACAAGCAATTTGAAGACATCATCTTGGGCTCTAGGAAGCTGTGATTGGCATTATCCAATATTTTCTGACATTTTGTAGATTTGGCTGATAATGAAACAAATTGTTTGTTGCAGGGAGTGAGAGGAATGGTAGGATTTGAAATGTTCCCATATAAAATTCCAAAAGGGTTAGAAACCCCCTTTTTAAACGACCCACATCAACAGACGTGGGCCAACAAGTGACGAGCAAGAATAAAGCTAGAAGGAACAGAGGGACAGCTCAGACTGACTGCAGGTGACATAATGCACCATGAACAACTGCTGTTCTCTTCCAACACACTCACTCATTCACACAGACTTGCACACTGCAAGCGCGAGCCTTTACATTAGCACAGACGTCATCTAGAGTTAGAGAGTGCTCAACTTTACTGCCGTGGCGAGACAGAGGTCAGGATGGGTGGAAGGAGGATGACATGAAAACACGGCTATAGATATGGGTGAAAGAGGAGACACTGTTCTTGTTACATCTGTTGAAATATCTGCTGTTGCTAAAGCAGTAATAATAAAACATTATTTCCCAACATAGTGTTCTTGAATAGAGCGTGGGGTCAAATAGTTGTGTGTTCAACATCATCTATTGACTCTTAGCCAGGACTGTTGATTGTACAAGCCTCCACCCTGTCAGCAGGACAAACGGAGACAAAGAAAACAGAACTAAGGCTAAGAGGGAGAAATGATAAAGGAAGGAAGATGGAATACAAAATAAGCTCACGAGACAAAGAGAACAGACATGATTAAAGAAAAGATAAAGAGACACAAAAGAGAGGTAGACAAAGCCCGTCGCTTCCTACTGGGTGACATCATCATTCCTTGTTTCGTGTGTGTGTGTCTGTCTGTCTGTCTGTCTGTCTGTGCCACACACTTTGAGTCTGTCTGTCTGTGCCACACACTTTGAGTCTGTCTGTCTGTGCCACACACTTTGACCCAGCCAGGTGTTGACACAGTGAGCGCAAATCTGGTAGCTGTGGATTAAGGTGTCCGGAGGAGGCAAGAGTTTTGTGGGCTAACTAAATGTTGAACCACATGCACTCTGTCTGTTGTTTTTCTGTATTTTCTGCAGGGGAACTTAGATGAGCTAAAGCTACACAGACAGCAACGAGGCTTGAAACAACAAACACATCAGCAAATGTTTAACACTGACATTAGTCCCTTAGGCCTAATAGATTGTCAGCTTTATTTTTTCACACCTCATGTTCATTAAGCACTGTGCTGTAGCTAAAGTAATAGTAGACCATACCAGCTATAAAACACACAACCATATGCTTAAATCTAAAGATGTTATCTTCAGTATGAATTAATGTGAGGATTATTTTCTGGATTCATGTTTATACAAATGTCTCTTGCAGTAGAAATTTTAAATCTCAAGTTGATGTCTTCAAATAGACATGTCGAAAACCTCTAAATTATCAGTTTGCTGTTTAAAAAAAAGACTAAAATCAAACAGCAAATCCTCACAACTGAGGATCTGTAACTAGAGAACGAATTATTAAACTTGTTGATAAATGTTTTGTTGATGGACTAAAAGAGTAATCAACTAATTGTTTCAGCCCTGCTTAAATTGACAGAAAATGCAGGTTAACTAGTGGTACGAGTGAGTATAAGGGCTAATTTAGCAGAAAATGAGATGCACTTGGTGTCGACACCCTCACCTTGCTGCCTGAACTGGGTGAAACGTCGCGTAATATAATTAGCATTCTTTGCTGCCGTCACTACACATCAAACACAGCTGGCTGCGTGAGCAACATCCCTTAAGAGACACACATATGCAAACACACAAAAAAAAACAATTATCAACAGATCCAGCTGGGTGTTATAGAGCAATTCTGAAGTCAGTGATGTGTGCCAAGACTGAACTTTGCCTCACTGTATGTTGTATTTGTATGCAGCTGTGAGAATCACACACTGGAGACTTCTGCAGAGTTATTGGTTATTGATGGGTTGTGTCGTGCAGTGGGACTTTCCCATCTTTGGACACCCATGGGAACATAAACAAAAGTAAACCTCTAATTTTCTCCTTGGCGGGAAGCTTATTGGCACTATTGTGTGATGTAGTATAGGTACACCAAACGGCTTACATTTGTCTTACCATTGCTAACATTGTTCCAGGTTTGGTCCCTTATTTAGGTTTATTATTTACCCCATAATGGATACACCTAGAATTAGAACAAGTATTCTTATGTTGAGGATTTGTTGTTGGTCTTAGTACGACAGAGGAAGGACCAATGCAATGCTGATGTCTCAGTCTGGGGAAGAATAGGATATTTCGGGCTTGGTTTCATTTCAAATCAGAGGGCGGGCTTCCAGTAAGCTGGTACTGAACACGTCATGGACAGAGAGGATCCACTCATTCAGGCTGACTCGGAACCAAGCACAGGCTCTGACACATTGAGACACAATTAGAAACCCCCCCCCCAGCATCTCATTTCCAGTCAGTGTTGGATATGCAGTTTCTTCCTGTCATCTAATTAACACTGGTGTCATCGGCTCCCCTCTAAAACAAGCTGATGCCAGTCTTCCATGGAGACAAAGAGGCAGCAACAGGAGGGTGAGAGTGTGACACAGATGAGCGAGGAAGAGGAAAATGGAAGAAAGGGGGTTATTGAGGACAAGTGGAGGGATGTTGTTACTTTTGTAGCTACAGTTTTAAACAAAATATAATTTTAGCTCTGAGCTCAACCTCAAGGGGTCCTGCTTGTTTTAGAGCATCTTTTTTTAAAGAGGTGTAAAATTGTTTCATTTTAATTCATATTTTAGAATTCATGACTTAGTCCAGTGTAGACCTCCAGCTTACTCATGTGACTGTCACGCCCTCTTCTGGTGAAATGTAGCAATGCAGTTCCATGTCCTGAGGCCAGGAATACAGCAGAACGTTTACCAGTGCAGGTGCAGGGTGAAACAGGAAAATCGCTGTAATGCAGGTAGACATGTGCCCGTGGTTGCCTAGGTGGGTCTGCATTTTTGAAGTGCTTCGACCTTTGCCGCATGCCAAGCTCCCTCTCTTTCCACCGTTGGCTTTCCAATAAAGGAAAATTCCTTAAATGCTTTTTTAAAAAAATAAAAGCTCTTCTTTTGTTATTGCCTGATGTTGCTGTTCTTTTCTGCAGCTATTTTATGGTAATTGATGTTCTTCTTTTACAATTGGAAATTATCCTAGAAGAAGACCTGGCAAGAGCCTTTTTTTTTTTTTGTCATGTCACATTCAATTGTTCTCAACTCTTATGCATTGTTTTCACACATTTTCTCTATTCATAAATCGATCACCTTTTATTCTTTTGCTCCACTATCACATTTTAACTTTGTCCACTCAGTTTAATGAGGCTTCAAAATCAAAATAAACACCATTTCTCAGATCCATTATTCCCCCTCTGTTCAGCCACAAGCGGTCACTGTCTGTCTGTCCGTCTGTCTGTCCATCCGTGTCCCACTTTCAAACAAAACGAGCACTGATGCTGATGCACAGCTGGTGCTTCGTCTCTGTCGGCCCGGCAGCCACTGTCAGCTGTGGGACAATCAGCTTGGCAGATGTCAATAGTGTTGAGTCAACAGAGGGATGATGGGTGTGGAATTAACTTTTTCTTATTCTGTTTTTCTCTGTATCCTTCCTTCCCTCCTCCTTCATTCCCTTTCCTACATCCTTTCTCAGGTGAGGAAGCACATCACAGATCTGTATGAGGACCTGAGGGATGGACACAACCTGATTTCTTTGCTGGAGGTCCTCTCTGGAGTCACTCTGGTATGCAATTTTCTCTTTCTCTCTCACACACATTCACAAGCACATGATTATTTTCCTCACTTATTATAACACTGTAATGTTTTCCATCGCACCCTGTCACCCCCAGTTCAAAGCGTCATAGTCCTGTGAATGTTACATGCACTCTTTAAAAATACCATTGGAGTGCTGGAGGCAGTTGAAACTTTTCCAGCTTGAAGGTGACTCTGTGGTGACACACGCACACTATTAACGCCAAAGTTGAACAACCAGGCAGTTTTAGATCCCCAGTATGTCAAGTAAACAGAAATGCACTAGTTTGACTTTGCTCAGCATGATGATGCAAGAGTCCTAATGCTGACAGACATGCCACAATGTGACGCAGGCTGGTTCAGTTGCAGACAGGTAGACTAACAGAAGCAGACTGCTGACGCTGGTCTGCTTAGGTGCACACACAATCGCACTGCTCCTTTCGGACCATGTCACCTTCATGAGCAATGCTTAACTTTATTCCTATAGCACCTTTCAAACAAACATGCAGCCCAAAGTGCTTCACAGAGCAAAGATTAAACCGCACAGACACAAAAGATGAAAAAAAAAAAAAAAAATTTGTATTGGTATGAAAACCAATGATTAAAACTAAGGCAACAAATGACGAGGCACCTTAAGTAAAAGCCAGGCTATAAAGAGATGTCTTCAGGTTTCCTTTAAAAATGTCCCTTAGATCCTCAGAGACTAGTTGTTCCAGAGACTAGAGCCATGGTGGCTAAAAGCCGATTCCCCATGCCTTTTTACTTACTTTACTGACTTTTTACAGTGTAGATGTGGGTGTTATTTTTTATTTATTTTTTTTTTTTTTGCAGTTATGGAACTTTTGTCCCCGTTTTCATTTGCTCCTGCCCTATTTCATTCTGTCCTCTTCCTCATACTACAACTCCTCTTCCTCTCTCTCTGTCTCCCATCCCCCCCCTTCTGTTACCATAGCAACAGAAGAGCGGCCCTTCAATGAAAAGGGCATACGCCTCGCGGGCCCCCCCTCCCATCTTGCTCAGAGGGGAGGAGGAGGAGGAGGAGGAGGATGGAGCTCAGGGAGTATGTTCGAATGAAACCCTCTCCCCCTCCACCGCTCACTCTGTCACGTCTGACCTCTGACCCTTCAGCTTTACCCTCTGCCCCATAGGTGGGGCTGTGAGGCTGCATGAGAGTGCTGTGCCACTGATTTCTGACCAACATACTGGGCTGCACATGTTACTGTATGACCCTACATGCAGGCCATCATTTCTGTTGGCTGACAGCATCATAACACATGTTTTGATGGTTTTCATGTTTTACTGCAGACAGACAGAAATGAAAATTCATCCTTCAAAAAAACAAGGCTGTTTCTGAAAAGTTGGCATTGTGCAGATTTGAAGTTTTCTCCCAGTGATGCTCTGAGTATTTAGCATGAATTGTGCAAAATAAAAAGTAGCTTATAAATCATCACACACTCGGTAGTGACTTTCTTAGGTACATCTGTAAAATCTAAGGCAATGCAATAGTTCAGTTTTGATTGACGCTGTCAGAGAGATATTAATGTAACTACATGCAGTGGCAAAGAATTGGACTGCATCATTGAGAGAAGTGTCTAATATTTTGCAGGCCCCCCCAGTGTCAGTGTCAACAAATTTGAGCATTATTATCTTCCATTAATTTTGTGGCAGCTCCATTGTCTTGGATTGCAGTATATTGTGTAGGTGTTCCTAATGTATTGGCCGTGTTATAATGTTTGACTTGTAAAACTGCTGTTGTTTTACGTAATTGTAAATGCAAAAATAGTCTATTGAGGATATTGAAAGGTCGGGACTGAAAATTCAAACATTTTAGTGAAATAGAAAACGGGACTAATCACAGTCTAAAAGCCCCATCTGATTATTAGATGCGTTGGACATGTTAACACATTTAGTAGTCCAGTACCCTCTCCTCTCCTCTCCTCTCCTCTCCTCTCCTCTCCTGTATTTCAGTCTTGCTGATGTGACGACTAATGCTGAGTGTACCTTCTCTTTACCATCACAGTGTGAACCCACATCTGCATCCTGCACTCATGTACTCTTTGCACAAGAGTGCCTTTCTTTCTTTCTTTCTGTAAATTTGATGTCTGTTTGTGAAAAACTGGTGTTGAATAAAGAAAAAGAAGAAAAAGGGTTTGATATGAAGTTTGCACTTTTCATTTTAAACCAGCATGGTTTGGATCTTGTATGCTCCTGATTTTGGCATGTCTTTAACAGCTCCTGTTGAAGACAGCGCCCCCCAGAGGACTATTTTCTGTCAATACAGCTGTGCTGAGTTTTTACTTCACTGCACTGTGGATTGAATTCAGCTTTATTTGCACTCACTGCTCTGTCATGTGTTTGTGTCACTAACCATTATTGAGATTCAATTCATTTGTTGATTTTCCTCACTATTTTTGTTCTCCCTTCTTTTCTTTCCAGCCCAGAGAAAAGGGGCGAATGAGATTTCATCGACTACAGAATGTCCAAATAGCGCTGGACTTCCTCAAACAACGACAGGTATGCACTAGATATGACATGAATAAGAAGAATCAAATATCTGGTGTTTGTGTCTGGTCATATATAACAAATAGGCCAAAAAGCGCCTTCATCTAATTCTTAACGTATATCTTCATGAAGTATCTGATGGGTTCACTGTTAGGGAGTTGCCGATAACACACGTTAAAGTCTTCCTTGTTTCATTTTTATAATGGCCTTGAATCGGATCACACTTCTCAATTACTAGTCAACAAAAACCTCCAAACATAATTCACTTGTCCTCACAAATAGCTTGTTAATTGAGCCAACAGTCGACAGTTTTGCTAATTTATTATCCAATGAGCTGAGCCAGAGGAGTCGAAACAAATCTTGTTCCACATCTGTTGACATTAGTAAATGCTCAATATTACAGTCAATGTCTGCATGTGCCTTTGTGTACCTATAAAGGCTTGGATTTTAGGCTTGTTTCCATTAAGCCGCACTCATTTTCAGGTGTCTTGGGTGTGATCATTTGTGTGTAAGCTATTTGCAAGCTTCTCCATAAACGACTTTTATGTAGAGCCTGGTTCTTATATATAGTTCTATGCTGCATATTTGACCCAAGTTTGCAAATGCGAGTGATTGCAAATACCTTTCGTCCTGGGACTGGGCAGTTTCAGATTTTTGGTGCAGTGGAGAGCGCTGAATTCTATTTAGTAATCCTCTGTTTTCTGTTTTCAGGTCAAACTTGTGAACATCAGGAACGATGACATCACCGACGGGAACCCCAAACTGACGTTGGGTCTCATCTGGACCATCATCCTTCACTTCCAGGTCTGTGCCCTTCACATGCTGTTCTGTTTCCTGTGTTGGACTCAATTTATGGTTATTTCAGTCAAACCGGCATGTACATTACATCATGAAGTCTTCATTGCAAAAGCTTAGTGGGCTGCTGACGGTTTCTATATCCAGAACATAATAAAATAATACCTATAATTGAGTTATAGCCTGCATCATTACTGCTGTGAGTCAATCTGGATTTTAAATAAGATTGAAATGACAGCAAATTGCTCCAAATGTGGATTTCTGTGTTGTCCTGTTACTTGGCATCTCTGTCCAGCTGTTGGGATATGGGTTTTTATCACTGTGTGTGTGTGTGTGTGTGTGTGTGTGTGTG
>JAVQJF010041385.1:0-21437 GCA_036023855.1 Gadopsis marmoratus
ACAATCCTGTTTAAAATAGCACAAATTCGTCATAGATCTAGCCTCTTAATCTTGCTCTTAATTTGCACCAGATTGATGCATTCAACTTTAAAATATAAAAACTATTCTTTCCGGGGGAACGATTGGCCCCCAAGAGGGTCCGAGGTCCATTAGACTTTATGCCACCCCTGTAGAAGTCGGTGCCCCACTTGGGCCACCCCAGTAAAAAATGTCTGGACACGCCACTGGTGACCCATTGGAGGAGCCTGAGTCTTATGTTGGTAATCACTGGACTAAACTACCTAACAGTATAAAGTAGTTAATACTAACTGCACAGTAAACAGTAGCAGTAAATACACATTGATGCATCAGTATTAAAAAACTCATAATAGAATATTATATCACTCACAGGAGCACCTTTACTTTAAGTAGATTTTGTAGATATTACTTCTGTACTTTTCCTTAAGTAGCATTTAGAAGGAATGGCTTTTACTTGCAACTGACTGTTTTTACATTGTGATATTTGTACTTTTAGTTAAGTAGTATTTGTTTAAAACATAAAATACTTATCTTTAAAGCTCAACCTGTCCTTCTCCCCCATTGACCTATTAATGTGTAACTATTGAAGACAAGATGTCTCCTATTCACTGACGTCCGTGCTCGGTGTATGTGCATCAAAGATGTGTGTAAGTTGAATATTGGACCTCAAATTGGCTTCCAAACTAGCTGTGATGTCAGAGAATTATCTCGTATGTACCCATGTTAAATGAAGATTTAAGGTGAGAACAGAGAAACTTTCCCCCGCCAGCAGATGAAAACAGCCTCTTGGTGTCAAACTCTGCACAGACACCATTCTGCACAGTGACGCTCAAACATCCAGATTTGAAATCTATGGGCTTAAATTAAAAATCTTAAAAATCTTTTTCCTCTGTACTATGGTCCTTCCCAGTTTCACTGGCTGGGTAAATGTTCAGCTGACTTGTATTTGAAAACTAATAACCTCAATTCTGTAATTTTTGTTGCATTCTGAGTTGCTAAAACACTAAACTCCATTCTCTGAACCAAATGCTCAGTGGCCTCAACCAATTTATAGAATCAATCACACCTTAAACAATTTTCACCGAGTTATGCACAATTTGCAGATCTCATTTACTCTTTTTGCAAAACTAAACACGTTCTCACTCAGTAAAGCACATTTTGCACTTTGATGAACTTGTGCTGCATAATGGTAACCGCAGGTGGCAAAAGTTAAAAACAATTACAGGACAGATATCATTGCTTACACACAATGACTCAAAATTGTTCACACTTGTTGCTAATGAAGCGATGACACCAATATAAGCCAATTTAAGTCAGAGTGCACAGGTAAGCTGAAGGTTGATACCATGGATAGAAACAATCAGAGAGGCAGAGGAAGAGTGCGTATAAGAGGTGGTGGACAAGGATGAGGACAAGGACGACCGAGACCACGACCACAACCGAGAACAGTAATTTCCGATGAAATCTGCGCTACTGTAATAGACCATGTTTTAGTTCATAGACTGGCGATGAGGGAAGCAGGACAAAGAGTCCAACCTCATCTCAGTAGATTCTCTGTGACAACCAAAGTCAGGAGATTCAGAGAAGACAGCAGGTAATGTTGAGTCTTGCCAAGGTTGGACACCAGAGGGTTTTTTTTCCCGTTGCCTGGCTAACAGGCGAGAACATTGCCTGCGATGTAGATGAAGTCCTCTGGCCTGACTCAGTGCAAAGACGTGATGCCGAATGAATCACTTGATGAATTAGATTTTGCAGTTCCATTGTACTGTAATGTGCTTTTCATTTACATTTACATTTGCAGTACTTTATTTGTACTGTCTGTAAATGCTGAATCCAGCAGAGATGTGATTTTTCAGTGTTTTCCATTTTTTGATGTAGTATGTAACAAATGCTCTGTAGTATTTTTATTTTGACTGGCCTGTTGCAACAAGAGTCAGAGGTTCTCTAAATGTAGTTTGAAAACTGGGGTTTGTGTTTACAGTTTTGAGAAAAGGGTGGAAGGTTTCATGAAATATGTTTTAGCAATTGTGAAAAACTGTAACATATTCAACTGTGATGGCATTCTGTCTTTGTGTGTGTGAGAGAGAGTGAGAGAGCGTGTGTGCATGTGTGAGAGAGTGTGTGTGTGTGTGTGTGTGTGGGTGTATGTGTGTGAGTGTGTGTGTGTTAGAGAGCAAGAGTGTGTGTGTGTGAGAGAGAGAGTGTGAGAGAAAGGGAGTGTGTGTGTGTGTGTGAGAGAGAGAAGGAAAGAGTGTGAGAGACAGAAAGAGTGAGTATGCATGTGAGTACCTGTACATTTGTGTGTGATTTACACACAGACTCTGTAACATTGCTCCACAGATAAACTGAAAATGACTCAACTTGCCCTCTACTGGCAGGAAGAGAGGAGAGATTCCTAATGTGTCATTCTCTCAATTATTCACATTTTATTTTGAAAATAAAATATTAGAGCATGCATATTGATAAATGTTTCATTCTATCAACACAAGAGGTATTTACTTGAAAAAGAAAGTTGGCAAAGTCAAGGGAAAAAAAACGTAAACTTTATTCTCTTCTTTTTACAAAACATTTCAGAATCAACCTCAATAAATAATAAATCCAATACAGACCTCCAAGAAGCAAATGATCAAACTTAAACATGATCAGACATGATTTTTTTGCTGCTCTAGCACAGTAACAAAAAGTGTTCATGTATCAGCAAAATGATCAAAGAGGTGTTTAACTTACACAAGCATTGCAGAACGATGAGCAACATGAGTGATGCTGTGATTATGAAAGACGCGACAGTCAAAAAGGCAACTGAGATGTTTGCAAACTGGCCGCACTGTAAAGTAACACAACTGCATCTTGGTTGACACAACCAGCAGACACCTAGAGCCTAGAAACACACCCATTAATGTGCACTTTACAGAAGATATGTAATTACTTTAATGATCAGATTCCGTCGATGAATGGAAAGTGTTTTAAATGATGCTTTAAAAACCTGTTAGCCCTCAATCAGCTATCCCTCAGATTGTTCATCAGAAACACATCTGGATGCAGCCAGACGAGCGCTAACGTACGGTTTTACATTTGTGATGCAAATGTGAAGCAGGGTGTTAATATGAAATGCAAATATTTTCATGTAAAACAGCCTTGGTTCAACAACAACAATGCATTAGTGACTCATAACCTAATCAAGTCTAACCAAATGCCAAGTACCTGAGCCTAAACCGCAATGACACAAACAATATTCTCCTGGCACCATTTCTGTAATTACAAAAGGAGTAATGCATATCCAGGCTTTCAGAGTCAGATGTGTAATTGTATTAGGTGAGGTGGTTAAAAGTAGTAGCTACATGCAATCAGTAAAACACAGCCATCATATTAACATCATTTTACTTGTTTGAGTGGCATGTTTAACTGCGAAGTGATCGATATAGATACATGGTTTTATCTAATGGCTTATATTTTGAAATGAGAGCTGCGGCTACTAATAACGTCATCCATTCATATGTTTGCAGAAAGTCTTGGTTCAGATTTTACATTTAACATAACAGAAATAATCCAATTACATAACATTGTATGTAGCTAGGATAATAAACTGTAGATTACAATTTTAAATAGGTAATCTGTAACAGACCTCGACTTCAGAGCTACCTGCCCGACTGTATAAAATTCATTTTGTTTGATAAATAAGAGTTTCTACTGTATTCATCATTCAGCATCATATTGTACTCTACAAATTAAAGGTATGTGTGAGTATTACATGTAAATGTTAGCAGTTGAAACACATTTTGAAATGAATTCAGCTTCAGCTTGAACAGGGACACAGGTTGGGTGCATGTAGGAAGTAAGACAAGGTAACAGCTGGAACAGATATACAGCCCGGCAAAACCAAGGAGATATTGTATTGGACGGCAGCTGCAGAGAGAGTCATACGTAGATGTCTATGTAAGGCTTGCATGTAGCTTGATTGGCTGCCAAAACCTGCAAAAGCAACAGGTTCATTGTGTTGTACATTAAAACATGTGTTTCCAATGTTTCATACATACTAACCAGCAACACGCTATGTTTTCTGCGTCTATAATGGGTTGTTGCCTGCCAAACTGGAACAGGCATCTGTGAGGAAGGAGCTGAAAAACATACATGATTGACTAACAGAGTCTCGCTTCCCAGGAGCTTTTCAGCCCTTACTGACATGCACTGAAAACCTCAGATGAGTGACACGTGACTGTAAATATACACTAGGCAATTCCCAGACCTACAGTATCTGGCCCATGCCTCTTATACATACGTAGTTGCTCTGAGATGGTAGCATGAATAACATGATTCCATGTTTGTGGAGTATAGGTGATTAAAGTGGGGTATATTTATTGCATGCATTTTGCATTTCTTCACTACGGCACTTTACTTGGCTCATTTCCATTTTTCCACCCAACCTTTTTGTCACGTCTCACATGAAACTCAGAAAGACAGATATTTGCGCATTACACCGGATTTATACTGGACTGTACCCATGAGGTCATTTCAAATTGGAGTATGTGTGGCACATCCAGATCATGAATAAGACTGTTGTTGGCTTGTTTCATTCTCTTTCACCATTCAGCCTCCGTTCTACTTGTTTAAGTTTAAAATAAATTAGAAATGCAGTAGGTTACAACATTGAGACAAACAGGCAAATGTCTGCAGGCACACAGTAAAGCACTTATTTCATCCATCAAGTGTAAAATAGACCGGAGTAAAATATTTGATTTAGAGTTGATTATTGAACTTCTGTGTTTAGTAATGCATTGACACAGGTACTGTAGTAGTCTAAATATATAATAAAACACGTGCCAAAATATTACAACGTGGGAGTAGAGGAGGCACAACCTTGGTTTAAATTGTTCTTCAATCTATAAGTTAACCTCACATTTACTTTCAGGTGCCTGTAGTGCAAAGAAAAAAAGGAAACTACAGTAACGTGTTAAAATGTGAGGTACAACATGTGGTGCAGTGCGTGAGATGCCATGAAAGGTACTAGAGTGTCAAAAAAGTAAAGCAAACCTTTCAGAAACGGAAACAACAGGGTTTGGGATAGGTGTGAGGAATCCGAGTGACAGTGCAGATACACATGTTTACAGTAAATACAACAAATGATAAAAGTTACTTCAGGACAGTCAAATACAGAGAACGAAAGAAACTAGGTGCAATGCCATTTGCTCAAGGGTCATGTGATGCACTGAGGGAAGATGGGTAGAAATTAGATTGTGCCCATTCCAGTGACTTCTGACGTCAGCCTAGAACAGTTCAGGGAAGGCAGGGGAGGAGGAGGACCGGGGGGAGGCGAGGTGAGGGGGGGAGGGTAGACAGAGAAAATAAAACAGCTGTGAAAGAAGAACTTTCACTTGAAAGTGAAAGTTATGCTGCAATGGCTGGCTTTGTGCTCCAATTTTTGCTGGCACCTGCTTGTTTGCTTGATTTTTACACAGATTTGACACCATATTTTCACTGTTCCCTTCCACATAAAATATCTTAACTTCAAAAAATATGGTAACATATCCATGCAGTACTAACCCCCTCGTGAAGCCATGCATTGGACAGAAAAGAATGGTGGTGTCATGAATTGTTGTATTCCCTGACAGAGGCATCACATCACTCTTCTTTCCAACAACATTGCTCAAGTGGCAGTCAAGTGTTCCTTTTTTCTTTGCTGTTTTGTTCATTTTACATTTTTTATTAATTTTACTCTTTCCAGACAATGACACAATAGGACTTAATAGGCAAATGTATCTAATATATTCATGACAAAAAAGAAACACAATATTATTATTGGAATGAGGCATGCTAAGTAAATACTTAGAGCAATAGTTTGACAGTTTGGGAAATACGGCTATGCGCTTTTTTGCATGGAAAAGATGAGAAGGTCAATACCACGCTCATGTCTGTACATTAATGCCAGGAGATGCTCAGCTTAGCTTAGCTTAAAGAATGGAAACAGGGGGAAACAGTTAGCCTGGCTCTATCTGAAGGTAGCAAAATTTGCCTACTGTTTATTAATATAAAAACAAGTTCCAGTTTTATAGGGGCCTGTGTGCAAAGCTATGTCTTCTTGGAGTCTAGTTGTCAGTGTGAGGTTGCCAGGCAACCACCATGTTGATTAGTCCATTGTTAAGATGCTGCATTTTGTTTGCTTTGGACAGAGCTGTATCCCTGTTTCCAGCCTTTGCTAAGCTAAGCTAAGCTAACCGTCTCTCGGATCTAGCTTAATATTGAACTGACAGAGATTACTGTAGAGTGGTATCCATCTTCTTATCTAACTCGAAAAAGCAAAAACAAAATAAGAAAAAATAACAAAAAAATGATTAACCATATTTCCCAACATGTCAAACTATTCCTTTAACGACACACTGGCTACATCCATTTAAAACAAATCCCAGTGTTGTTAGTTTGACTTTTACTGTAGGTCTCCCACAGGCTAATGCTAAATTGTTATGCAAGACCAAAGGAGTCTAGGGGAAGTTCCATGGGATAACACATAGATGTTATTTGTGAAGTGGTGGTTTTGATGTTAGCTTCTGCAAACAGAACCAGATTTGGGGGGACTTCAGGATGTAGTCATGGACGAGGGGTCATTCCACATGGCAGCCACGTCCCTGAACCTGCCATTGGAATTGTGGGAAAGCAATAGCCATTAGTTTCTCAGCGGACTGCTGTCTGAAATCCCTTTAAGATGTCAAAGCATAAAGTCCTGTTTGTTGAGTATGTGGGTACTGTTCTAACACTGATATCTTGAAGGTGTAGGTAGCCTGTGGACATCAGTGAGGTTCAGAGATGTGAATAATACATTTATTTTCTCTATGGATAATGAATTACTGGTTTCAGTGGGTAGAGCGGGAAAAGAGACAGGGGGTAGTGGAACATGGCAAGAAATTCAAATGAAAAATGCATAGTATCTTACTATCCAGTCCCTGATTCTTTAGACTTGGGGCTGGAAAGAGTAGATCTTGGAGTCAGTTGCCTTACATTTAATTAACATAAATAATGTATCTTATGTGCAAATGCACCAGGGTTAGATCTTACTTCGGCCATATTAGGCTTGACGAGGCTGTATACCTTTCAGTGTTGTTTTACACATATATCATGAAGATTCTGGCCATGAACCTTCAAAGATGTGGTAGGCATTGAACATTTAAAGATACATTTATTGATCATCCAGTTTACTAATCAGCAGGTTCTGTTCAGATCCTACTTGTCTCATTAGCTGGCAATTGCTCCCATGAGCCGCTCACTTGCAAAGAGTGCACTGGCTGAAACTTAACTACAGTATCACGAACATCAACTAGCAAAATGTTTTTTTCTCTTAAGACAGCACAGCCACAGATATCAGTTTTCTTGGATCTTCACTATGAGCACGGTCATTCAAGTGTTGCTTTAAGTCTTTAAATTGTGATGGAGCCCAGCTGTTAGAGTCAAAAGGTTACCTGGCATTGATGAGATACTGGGCCAGACTGATGTTAGCAGGGGTCCCTGTGATGGTGATCTGGCGCTCTGACGAGCCCTCCATGGCGTTTGCAATTTTTATCTGCGCTCCAGACATCTGACGAATCTCATTTATTTTGGTTCCCTGGCGGCCAATAATGCAGCCTATTAGCTGGGAAAAAAAGCAGACGTCTTTGAACCTGAAGCAAGAACACATCTGTGTTGTCCTAATACATTTATACCTAATATATTTGATGTTAAAAAGGAAGTTGAATGGGTTATGAATTTGCCTGGGTTTAAATTAAATTCCATCATTCGGGAAATTAACATTGATTGATTATAGCAAGGTCAGTAGATGAGCTGATTGGGAGCAACTGAAGAAGAACTGAAGTTTGCAAGTTTGCAAGATCATGTTGTCAATCATTCATTTGAAAACAGGATTATCGCAGTGTACTCTAAATTAAAGCTACCATCCACCCTTTATGACAAAAGTCTGAATAATTTTAGGTACACTGTGACACTGTCACATGCATAAACTACAATTTTATGCACAATTTACGTCAAATTTCTATATGATTTGACAATTGAATGACACATTTGAAAAGTAGAGAATTTTTGAAACATGTATCCCTCAGTCTGTCTGTAAGAAGATGTGAGTAAGAAAGCCTTACTCACATCATTAGGAATGGTGAGTTCATGGGTGCTGGCTGGTGGACTGGCATCCAAACCTGAATTGGTGAGCAATGGGATAAGAAAGGAGATATGACTTAAAGTCACTCACACACACACACACACACACATACACACACGCACACCTTCTATACAAATACTTTCACATACGCTTAGATGACGGGACCAATACCACTTTCATGTCTGTATGTTCTTAATAAAGCTACAGCCAGCAGACAGTAAGCTTAGCTTAGCACAAAGAGTGGAAACCGCTAGCCTGCCTCTGTCCACAGGTAACAAAATTGACCTACAAGTTACAGCTTCATTTTTAACGTACAGAAATGAGGTTGGTGTCGATATTCTCAGCTGCTTTGCTTTAAAGGTGTTGGTAGGCAGTTTTTACAGCTAGCCTGAATAGTTGAGTTCTCACCGCTTCTAGTCTTTTTGCTAAGCAAGTACACATACATGACATAATATAGGAAGAAAAATATATGTACCAAGGTCCATGTTCAGTTCAGATGTTGGGGGAGATTATTAAGGTTATAATAGTACAATGTGGCCAACCTATTTCACTGGACGTTTTCACCTTTAATGCAAAATAAATTAGCCTTAAAACATGTTAGAGGAAGGATGTATGCTGTTGTCAAGTGATAATTCATTTTTGAATACAAGAGTTTCAAGTGAAGACCGGTGTCCTTTTTATTGCCTTTCAATGGCATAATATCAGACAGAGCCAAGAGAAAAATATATACATGAAAAAAATCAAAGAAGGAGAGAAACCACGGGGGCCAAATCATGCTGTGCCAAAAGAGAGATAAGGTGGAAGGTAGGGAAATAGAAAAAAAGTTTTCTCTTGATGCAAAGAGAAGGAGTTATCTAAAGGGCCTCGTGGGTACGTACCAGGGAAAGCAGGGGTGGTCTGTCCGAGAGGGGTAAAGGGGGTTTGCTGCATAGCCAACTGGTGGAGCTTGGTCAACTGCTGAAGGGTTAGGAGGGAAAGTAGAGCTAAGATGTTAGTTACACAGGTCACACCAAGAAATGAAGCCAACCAAAACTAGTGTGAAGAAACGGTGAGGAGAAGGAGGCCATGACACGGGGTGGTGAAGGACAAAAACGTAAGAGAAAAAGAGGTACGGAGAGAGGATGATTGTCTGTCATGGAACTATAAATTGATAGGTCATTTGATTCTTTTTTCTTTTCTACCCATTTCCTTGCAATTTTCACATTCTCCAATGTGATTTTTGATTTGTAAATTTACAGAGAGAGACAAACATCTCCACCCATGAGCTCATTAATCAACTGATGGAGATAATTTCATTCCCATTTGTCCCGTCAGCTACCGTGCGTCCTTCTAGTTGGCACTCATGACTCACAACTGGGGAACCTTTGGTTTTACATGCCTGTCAGAACATCTGCTCCCCGACATGGTCAGAGGACGTCCATCCCCGCTGTGGATCATTTCCATCACAAATGGGGGAAGACGGATGCTTTCAAGCCTTCTTCTCCTTTTAAGAGGAGTTTTAATGAGGGTGGAAGAGGGTGTCAAGCCTGTAGTTGAGTGATTGTACCGTCAACCACCGCCTCCAACGGCATCAATCACTGCCCAACTTTGAATTAGTGGATTTGACACAAGGTAGCTCTTGAGATGCTCTTATGACAAAGACAGATGAAGGCAGCTTATTAATGGAGACTATATGGCCCACTGGAATTAAAGGGATGCCTACATCAAAACTGCCATTACTGTCTTCACCCTTTTCATTATCACCAGCAGTCACTGTTTTGTTATCAACCAGATCGGGTAAGAGTAATTTCCCGTGGTCGAGCTGTAGTTTGCCCTTAAACCACAAGGACAAAGAGTCAAGATTCAAGAGCCGGTGTGTCCATGTGATCAAATGTCTGCTACTGTATTTAAATATATAGCATTAAGATACAGGTATAATTCTCGATTAAATCGGAAAGAGACTAACAACTCACATCTGGGTGTGGTATGGCGTACTGTCCCTGAATTGTGTAGGCCTGGAAAGATGAAAAACATGACAGATAGCAGATGTTAGCATCTCATTTGGAATAAGAAGGGGGAAAAATCACATGAAAGAACAAATCTGTCTAAGCTCTACACAAATCCTCTTATACATATAGCTCAAATTACACTGATAATGTGTCGATTGCAAATGTATGATGATTTGAGAGAATTAAAGATCAGTGTTTGTTATATGACAAATGTAATGCAAAATGAATTGCTTCTGTAAGTATCAATCAAGGAAATGTCATATATCACACAGTGCACTAGATTTAAAAACAGAGTAGGTATGTTCACTGTGACACTCAGGTATATGATTCGTAATGTACACAAAGTGGCTTTTCCACCTAAAGAACAGCTCCAGGAAGAGCTGCTTCATGATTCCTCATCTTTGGCTTTTCCTGTTTAATTTGTATGTAAAACAATTTAATTCTACAAACAAAACAACACTCAAAAGTCATATCCTAGCATCTATAGACTAGGCTGAGTGTCCATTTATAGGAAAACAAAGCACATTTGCATACACATGCATCCCATTTAAGTTTCAAAAATAACCATAATGTTGAATCAACACATTGGACTCAACAAATTGAATGTTCTAAGCATCACAAAGGTACTCTGTAGTGTTTATGCAGGGGTTTTGTATCAGGTTGTACTATATTACACAGGTGCTGGTGTGTTTGTGTTCACTGTTTAAAACGGTGTATTATGTTGTCTAAAAGCTTCAATTGTATCTTACATTCCATTTAAATTCCACTGTGTAAAATACCCAGACAAAAGATAAGTGCCCAAATTGGAGTCATTACAAGTAGTTATGTGCTCAAATGTATCTCTTTTGTTAGCAAAATGTTCAAATGCATTCAGCTGCCTTTATCCCAACATCAGTTGGATGGACATTCGAATTTTCTGTGCATTCTTCCTGGCACTAATGTTATTGCCCAGAACCCAGCAAAGCAAAGATGGTGGTAGGAGACAGGAACATGATCTGCATTCTCTGGTACCAAAGTCACATGTATTGTGACACACTCTAAGCCTTTGTGTGGCTGTATAAAAATGTCATACTACTTCTGCCTATGCTGCTGAGACTGGACAAGCATATCTGCACGACTGCAAGAGGTCGCTTGTCAGTAATTTCAGTATGCACGAACAACTTACGCTGTCACTTTTCTAATGAGGGCAGCCTCATTCGTAAAAAGGATTATGGTGGAAGTGTGCATGATTCAAGTGTGCATGTGAAAGTAAATAAAGGCCTGCAGCAACAGGCAGTGGCTGCTGCTGCTGCAGTGAAAGTCTCAGGTTGGCTGTAGGCAGAAACTAACAAGCTACAGCTAGCTCAGTTCTTACCTGGCCACCAGAAAATATGACCGGGGTGGAGGCGGGCTTTGGGCGGTAAGGGATGGTGGCACCTTTTGGTGGAGACTAAGAGAAGGGGAAGACAGAGGAGAGGCAGAGTCGAAAAATGCAAACATTTGAAGGAGTAGTTCATCATTTTGGGAAATATCTTGTTTGTTTAATTCTTCCAAAAAGCTAATTGTAATAGTGACAGGTTGTGGGTTTTAAAGGGGTTTCTTCTTATTCTTGTTGTAGTTTTACGGCGGCTGGCATCCAGGTTATTGGTGCATTACCGCCACCTTCGTCTCCGGAGAGTGGAACAGACAATAGTCTCAATATCTACAATATCTCTTTTAAGAAGCTCTTCTCTTCTTCTTCTTCTTCCTTCTGTGCTGGACTATCGCTTGGCCAGGAGCTGTAAGTTCATGTTAATTGGTGAGCTTTAGAGGTATTGGTAGGCACATTCTGTTACCTTTGGACAGAGCCAGACTACCGGTTTTCCACTATTTCCAGTCTTTATGCTAATCTAAGCTATCTGGCTGCTTGCTGTAGCTTCATATTTAATAGAACCGATATGAGAATGGCATTGATCTTCTCATCCAACTCTCGGCAGGGAAGCTAGTAAGTGTATTTCCCAAAATGTTGAACTATTACTTCAAAATACCGTAGCACTCCTGTATTTTCCTATCTTGCTGTGTGTATTTGAATGTGTGTCAAGCAGGGCATTGATTGTAAAAAAAACCCCCACTTATGTTATTCAATAATCCTCAAGGCAAATACAGGAAAAGCATTTGTTCATTCACTATGTAATTCACATGTGTTCATACTCTAGGTAAACACATTTCTCAGGGTGCTATATTGTGTCAAGCTACCAGAGTAACAGCAGCAAAATCACTCTGTGTCAATATTGTGTCTTGGTAATTTGGTGTTCTTACTGTGAGAAATGTTCTAATCTGCTGGCACCTTTTGAAAACAACTGAAAAATGTTATTCGTGGAAAAAGAAAAGGGAGTCATAGGGCTCTGAGGAATTAGTAGTCTTTACTCATGGAGATTAGAAAGATACAGAGACCTGGTACATGTGAAACCTGATGATGACAGATTAAACACATCACCATGACTCTATTTTGTCTTGCAAATGTGCCGGCTTTATTTCTAAGACAGCAGGGAGGAAGTTTCAGTGAGAATAATCAGATTCCCTCTGTAGCTGCTGTTCTGCAGAGGGAGGAATGTCCACTTAGGTGTGTGCTTTAGATACAATATCAAGAAGCAGCGATGGTGTTCTTAATGTTACAGAAACATACTTGGGTTTTCCTGGCAGATCAGCTGGACAGTTATACGCAAAAATGGTCAAGGCTTAATTTCAAATTGCTTCCTTTAAACTGTAATGAGATGAGTTAACTAATTATTTCAAGTAGTTATACCACAAACAATCCCTGAGCGACATTCTAATACCTACCGAGGTCTGCAACAAAATGGAGGGAACATAGCTAGACACAAATTGTCCTCTATTACGGAAGCAGATTGCCTGTCAAGATGACACTTATGGACATCAATAGTCAGGTGTAACTGACCCAGACATTGTATCTCATGATGGCACTTTTTACCTTCTGTGAAGAAAAGTTAAAACGCTGAGTCCCATTATAAAATCGATTCTTGAGAAAATGTATCTGCAGTGAATATATCTACTTATGGATACATGGTGCACAAGTGTCTAGCCAGAAATGCATCACAGTTACCGTAGCCTCAAACTGTCTCCATTCTTACAAAAAAAAAACACTTTAAAGCTGTTTTGTTAAATCTTGAAATACTCTACCTCCAGCATGACCACACAGATTTGTTTGACACACTGGATGATGGCTTCTGGGGTCCCAGAGATTGTCACTGCACGCTCTGTTGAGTTGGGCAGCATGTCCCCTGCCACCTGAACCTGGGCCCCTGTGGACTGGAGTAGAGTAAGGGACTTTGAGGGACTTGACAATGTTGACAAGATTCAGTTCTAAGTCAGCACAGGCTGTCTCTCTAGACCTGCTCTATATTAACAAGTACAATGAGATAACTTTGTTATGATATGCCACTATATAAATAAAACGGAACTGAATTGTGCAGCGCTCTGAAGGGTTCTTACATGCACCCACTTCTGTAGGGAAGCACAATACAATGGAAATGCACCTTTTCTGCCAATCATACCTGATCAACCAACCACACCCGGTGCAGTCTGGCTTTTGTACTCTACCTATGTATCAACTGAAAGAGCACTATAATAAATAAGATCTGGGATCACAACATGCTGCCTTTAGGACCAGAGCAACACGTCTTTGCTTTTGGTTGCACATCTTCTGCTACAGTTTTAAGTTTCTTCCAGACCTCATCAGGTTATGTCAACCTGAAGGCAGAATTGAAGTGCTCTCCCACTCTTCTGACTGTGGAGCCTTTCTACAGAGTATGTTCACAGTGGTCATTAGGCGACAGCAAATGCCATTGGCTTCCCTATGCTATCGCCAAGCCAAGGGATGGCAAAGTCAGTTAGTTGGTCCATGACTTAGATCCAGCCTGAAATATGTCAACACCTGTTGGATTTCTTTGCATTATTATAATTTACATAGTTTTGGACAGGCATTCATGGCTCCCAGAGGAGGAATCATACTGAATTTGGTGAGTCACTGACCTTTCGTCACTTTGGGTTTTTAGTGAGTATCTAACCTCTCACAAGTGGGGCAATCAGCTGACGGTGCTCCCTTAAGCTTCTAGACCCCATTAGAGGACAATGCAACATAGTGGATGGCAGTTCGCTTAAGACAGGCATTTATATATCTGATAATAGTGGGTGTTGCTGTTTTGTCTGTCCTGATTGGGTGATCTAGCATTTGAAAATATTCTGCCCCTAATTGCAATAATATTGTTAGTGCAGCTACAAGGTCAGACATTTGTGCTGAAAGTTTACATTACATTACATTACAAGATTACATTTCCACATACTGCAGCATCAAAAGAAAGTCAAGTAAATAAATAAAAAGGATAAAGAAATTAAGGAAAACTTAACAATGTAATTAATCAATTTTCATATCAACTGAAGTATTCATGGAGAATGTAAACTCATAAAATGTGGGAGAGACCATCCACTTTGCCTGCACTACATTTTCTATTGGTCTTGCATAAAGAAACAAGGCAAACATGAAAAAAGCCCTGACTCCATAGATGTAGGTTATTTATAAAAACATGTTTCACATCATACCTCTCTCATTTCTTTTATTTTGGAGCCTCCTTTTCCTATGAGGGAGCCACACTGGCTAGCAGGCACTACAAGCCTTAAGGTGACTGGGGGCTTGCTGGTTGCTGGGCTGTTGCTCATGGAATTGATTATGTCCTAGAAAACAAGAACATAAATAAAACAAAAAAATCAGCTTACAAACTTTAAAGTCAGTACAAATGAGCTATACAAAATATGTTTTAAGCTTTTCTGCTTGGTGAATGAGCACTGCCCTTTGGCTTTGTCTTTAAATAACAAGCCCTGTTCGGGCGGACCAGATTTTACGCAGGTCACTGAGGACACAGCAGTGGGTCTCCAAGTTCCAGTCACAGTGCTTGAGTATATCAATTCGATGAGTGACATTAAAGACAATGTCAGATGAAAAGATAGCCGAAAAGAGACCATTCACCGTTCACTTTTTTTTCAGCCATGCGATACAGAATAAAGGAATAAAGT
The DNA here is from genome assembly GCA_036023855.1 of Gadopsis marmoratus. Classification (NCBI taxonomy): domain Eukaryota; kingdom Metazoa; phylum Chordata; class Actinopteri; order Centrarchiformes; family Percichthyidae; genus Gadopsis; species Gadopsis marmoratus. The sequence goes on from JAVQJF010041385.1 coordinate 15,187, forward strand.
GCCTTATACATGTCTACTGTAGTCTAACGTCTGTGTTCTGTGTTTTTGTACTACAGCAACTGGAGATTGACTTTGCATGTGTAAAATTGAAACATAAACTAAAGTTTGGTCTGTTAAGATACAGACAGATGTTTGTGTCAGCTGTTTAAAACTGAGATGCAGTTGCTGTGCATCTGGAAAGATTGTTGACCATTTAACACCAATCTAATATGACACTAATAAAACCCAGGCACACTTGGACTTTGTGTGTAAATAAAAAGGGAAAAAGAGCTTGAACTCCCATTGGGGAAAGGGTTGCCACCCATCGCACAATCTTAGCATACCTCCTCAAATTTGTAGGCAATCATAGCAAAAGCCTTGAATATGGTGTCTGTGGGTCCAGTGATGGTGACAATCCTCTCTGGACAGTTGCCCTCAGAGATATTGATTCGTGCTCCGCTCTGGAAAAACAGCACAAACATGTTGTCAATGGAGTCAATATAGTTGATGTGAGACCTTAATCCAGTAATACCTACCAAATTAGAATAATCTCTTCACCTTTATTAAACTTTATTTGTATTTTATCATTTCTTAAATTATGTTTTTTTTTAGACTGAAACCCACCTCTTCTCGCATCTTTTTGACTGTTTCCCCTTTCTGTAAAAAAGCAAAACTATGAAAAATCAAAGAAATGATTCAAAACATGGTTTGATGTACTATATATATATATATAGGGATATATTCTTTCCATGAGTACAAGCATGTGGGATCTAATAAAAATAACATACCTTGCCAATTATACTTCCAACCTCCTGCAATAAAAAAAAAAGAAAGAGGAACAACATGGATGATGATTCATTATAAAATCATCTGGATAAATGCACAGTACTGAAACATGCTTGCTGTTTTTTCCTGGACAAGGTGCAAACAGATCAGGGGCATAAGGAGGTTGCACAGCTGCATGGCGTTGTTGAGGGCCACTTTCCATATGCATGTAATCACTCTTCATGAGCTTGGTGTAGCACAGTGGGGAGAGGGCAGAGGGAGAGCGCTGGCTGCAAGCGTCAACACTCCCTGAACTCTCCTCGGTGAGTGCGAGGGTGACACCCACTGTGACGTTACAACTTCAGGCCGGTTGCTGTGCAGAGCCAGGTTCTTCCCAAGCATTCATTTATATTTAAAAAGCGCCATGCAAAGCCACACAATAGAAATACTTTGTGAGGCCCTCAAATACTGTTTTAGGAATTTGTACTTCATTCAACTTTCCTTTGGCTCCAGCTTTTGCTTCACTACGCTTTCAAAATGTAACTCACTTCAAAATAATATTCAAAACTCCCTTTGTTACTTGCTACAAAATATGAATTTCTGTACCACATTTCCTCCTCAGTCATGATTTAGTTTATTGGATTATGGGAAGTGTAAATAATGTCTCCTGCCATGTATTCAGGAACTTTCTTACAGCTGAATTATTTAAACTCATAAACAATGAGGAATAACTCACATCTGACAATTAGACAAACACAGTACATCCAATCAGATGCACATTTTTACTGCTAAAGTAATGCTTTAAACACACCCAAAACTGAGAAAACAACATGAAAACTACAGGATCAACACATTCCTGCATCAACAACAGCTCTGATACGCCGTGCGCAAAACATCTGCTCATGCAAGATCCAGAGGAGGGGAGTTCAGGATACTACATATCCCACCTTCAGATGTGTCCAGGCTGAAGAGGTATTTTTTAAGTTTACATTTAAAAATGTCCACACTTCCAGCCTGAGATCCTCAATCAGACTGTTGCAGTGGCTCGGAGCGGAAAAGCCTCACCTCATCTGCCTTACCAAAGGTTTTAGTCCTGCACTTTGGAACAGGTAGCAGACTAGTGTCGGAGGACCTGAGGGGCCGTACTGCTTCATACATTGCAAACATAAGAGAAATATTTGCCGGTGCAAGACCATGAAGTGCTTTAATAAAAACAATTAAAAGAATTTTAAAATCAATTCTAAAACTGACAGGCAGCCAATGTAAGGACTGCAAAAAGGGCATAATGTGTTCCTCCTTCTGGTCCTGGTCAGCACTCGGCCGCAGAATTCTGAATCAATTGGTTGCATTAACCCGAAAACGGAGGCATAGCATCAACATGCAACTTCATCATCGTGACCTCATCATCACAAACTGTGTTGTGAAGTGGCCTGAGTCTGTCCATGATGCGCGTATCCTGAGGAAAATTGCTCTATACACAGAGCTCTAAACCAACTGACAGGATGGCATAATATTAGGAGACAGTCTCTATCCACTCCTACCATGGCTGATGACCCCTTTTCTTGCAGCAAACACACCTGAGCAGGCCCGCTTCAAGGCTGATGACCCCTTTTCTTGCAGCAAACACACCTGAGCAGGCCCGCTTCAACGCTGCTCACTGTGAAACAACACGTGCAAGTGTAGTGTCCTGCACAACATCCGCTACCAGACACAATGTCCCTCTCTGTGATGATGTTAATGATGCACTGTTGAAGACCCAGACCAACCTCCAGCATTCTCTCAGAATGAGGGACTGACTGGACGTGCAATAAGGGATGTAGTTGTTACAAACCACTTTTGACTGTTGCATCTCTGTTGATTGTGTAGTTATAATTATTTGAAATGATAAATGAGTTCAAATTAAAAATATTTGTATTTGATATTGACAGCTACAGGTATGATTTCAGGATCCTTTTGTGAACAACCCATTTTCAAGATTTGATCCAATCCGATAGAAAATATCTGATCAGATTACTTCTGAACAACTGTGCCCTTAAGAAGTGGCGCTAAAATTGATCCTTGGTGCACCCCACATGTTATTTTGGAGGCTTTGGAGAAATTTTCATCAGCTGCAACAAAGAACTCTCTGCCATAAAGATAAGAGGAAAACCAGTTGAAAACAGTACCAAACAGTCCAATGTAATTCCTCAGTCTATTTAAATTACTTTTGTGATCAACCGTATCATAGCAGCTCTCAGATCAAGTTGTACCAACGCCGAAGGTTTATTGTCATCTACATGTATCCTGATGTCATTGACTACATTTACTAGGGCTGTCTCTGATTAGCCCGAAAACCAGATTAAAATATTTCAAACTTATTGTTTGAGTTAATAAAATTGTTTAATTGAGTGTAGACCAGATTTTCTAAAATTGCACTTAAAAATGGAAGATTGGAGATTTGCCTGTAGTTGTTTGGTATCGAGGGATCAAAGCTACTTTTTTTCTAAAGTGCAGTCTTGGATGCTATGGGGAATACACAACGATTGATTCAAACGTTTTAGGACATCCGCAGACATTTTTTAAAAAGGAGGTTGGGATCTGGTCAAGGGTGCATGTGGAGGGCTTCACTGTTGTTACCACACTGAATGGGAATATGGATCTGTCAGTAAAGCCAATTTACTGGACTGTTGTTGCAGATAAGCAGAGCTCTTGATGTATAATGATTAGCAGATGCTGTGAAACCCTTACTTTTAGTGTCTAGTATGGGTCAAACTTCAAAAAACGCAAACATCTTTCAAGCTCCATGACCTCTGCTCATAGCATAGGCTGTCTGTAAAAAATCAGTTGGCCAAACTGAGATAACCCTAATGACATCATTAGAGTTATTAACTTAGATTGGACAAAGCTCTTCAGAGTCACAGACAATGTGATACAACTGTTTTCACAGGCTGAGTATATATATCTCTGCGACTGAGACTACTGTGCTGCGAGCAGATAATAAGTCTGGGGGCTCATGTCAGAGACTTGTACAAGACAAGACCAATTCAACCAAGGCCAACTGTAAAGGCCCTTTCAATGAAGAAACAAATTCCCCACATGTCTTACTTTTTATCACAGCCCGTTTAAAAGCCTGTGCCCACTTACTTTTCCATGCATGAGGAGGCGGATGGTAAGGGTAACATTGAGACCTCCCTCTGACTGGACTTTGGTGGGCTCCATGCTGAGGGGGTGGGGTGGGGTGGGGTGGGGGGGGGACTTGGGGGTGGGAGTGAGACCAAAGCACCGTCCTGGAATGAGATGTCCTCAGAAGGAGAAGGAGTAAGGTGGTATTCCAGCCAGCCAGTCACCTGCCAGACACAACATCACACATAAACATGTTATATAGTGTATATACCATTATATACTGTATGTTCACATATTTAAACAGACAGATCATAAATGATAGATGATACAAATGTCTGTTCTGTCGTGTTGCACTACTAAAGCTTTGGTCTTTTTGACAAAAAGTCAAGAACAGTAGTCCTTTTTTTTTGCGTTTTTAAAGTGTAAGGCAAGACATACAATAAAGGAGACTCTGCAAATACAGAACAGCTAGGCATAACCTTTATGAGGTCCCCACACAATATTTCCCGCATGAATGATACATAATTCTGCAGCTAGTTCCAGAGATAACTAAGCTGAATTAAATTCAGTTCCCCCAGGTATTCTTTTTCTATTTGTTGTCCCAAAATTAAAAAGACATCAAAGAAACAAAAAAAAAAAACCAACCAGCTTGTTTGTAAGAATGCACGGGGGACACTCAGTGGTTTACAAATCCTAATACCCACCAGTACCGGATCAAAAGTATTCACTTGTCACAAAGGACTGTGTTAGCGATGAAACTAAATGACAATACTAAACTCCTGAAATTGAATAACTCTGTGTAATAATGTTCACTTGAAGGTTCAGCGCGGTGACTTGCAGAATCCTTAGTGGCAAAGTCGTCAATAGTGAAAGGCTTTTTTTCTACAAGTCAGATATTAAAATTTTCCTCCAGCGCCCTCATTACAGTTGGTCAAATTACTTTGCGCCCTTTTGCCTTTGCTACTAAGGCAAAGGCAAACAGTACAGTCTGTCAGCATGGATGGCTGTGATAAGAAAGGAAAGTTACTTTCTGTGCAAAATAAGTTGTGCCATAAGAATAAGAAAATGACCCACTGTTCTGTTCTGTTGTAATGTTTTTGTATCTTGCTATGTCTACACCCTGTATATTACAGACAAATCATGTAAAATTCAATGAAGAAATAGTTTCTGCATAGTTGCCAAGTTAGCACTGATCTTTATTTAAGATGTTATTCTTCCATAATGGTGCTCACAATTCATCGGAAATTGGAATCAAGTGTTCTTCTCTAACTATTTAGCTCTTGCCATTTCACACAGACCGCATGCTCCAAATGTTAATTTCAAGTCATCAACAGATATGCTACCTGCTGTCCTCATCCACCCTGCTGACTTTCTGCTGTTATCATTACCTGCACAAGTTTTTCATTTTACAAAGATATCAAACGGCCCCAGGCAACTCTCACCAATCTCTTACGCTGTAGACTAAAGTTGAGTTGTTCTGATGTTTTTGGTGGCTTGTTTGGCCAGAGATTCACGTCCACAAGTACATTCTAATTTTCTGCCAGACACAACCTCAGGCTATTGTTGTTTTTGTGGTCACCCCCTCTGTATCTCAAAATATACAGACTTCAGGCAATGTTTGCCCTTATGAATTATTTCTTTCAGAAGTTGGTAATTGTGAGTTGTAAGAAACAAACACAATCTATTCTAATATAAAAGGAAAAAACACGAGAAGATTTATCACTTTGGTAAAACAGCGTCCCCCCTCCATGACTAGGAGAAGTGAATGTCAGTTTGAGTGGTCAAAGAGGGTACAGAGCTTTCTGGTAGGAAGGCTGGGGGAAAGCCAGGTGAAGTGGGCTCCTTTCATTACTTACTTAATTAATTAATTACGAACGAGATGTAGCCACTGTCATCCCACTGTGAACTTGTGGATGGGCTGAGGAGACTGTGAGAAAATGTGAAATGAAGCCAGCCATGCTACACAACAAGGTCGATATGAAACTATGGGGCGCCGAATGTAAAAGTTCAGTTACAGTTTTTTTGCTGATTTATTTTGAACATTTAGCTCACTTTCCTCACATTTCGATCATTTTCATTACATTTGAGACAGAAAACTTGTAAAAAGGTTAAATCTAAATCTAAATGTTATATCTAAATCTAAATGTTAAATTTATATCTAAATGTTAAATCTAAATCTAAATGTTAAATCTTAATCTAAATGTTAAATCTAAATCTAAATGTTAAATCTATATTTAAATGTTAAATCTAAATCTAAATGTCTCGCCGATTGTAAAGCTAAATATTTAGAAAATATGCAAATAGACCACGCCTCTCGCAGTTGGCTCGCCCCAAACACCACGCTCAGCCCCGCAGTGTTGCCAACTCTGATGCTTTGGGCATGTGACACGCTTTCATGTTCAGTC
>JAVQJF010041433.1:0-14196 GCA_036023855.1 Gadopsis marmoratus
GGAAAATAAAACCCGATGGACTGTAATTCACTGGTGTGGCCTGGGTCGTTTTTTGGAGGCAGGAAAACCGTTGGGGATTTGTTATGTTACGCGCCGGCTCCCCTAGGCCGGTCGTAACAAAAACAACAAACGCATTGAATAACAGAACATTTATTTTTATGGCTAGTCAAAAGATTCTGACCTCTGTCCTTGGTATTTTAAAAGTCCAGTCTCTGGCTCTGTATATACTGCATGCTACCTGGCAGACATTTAATGCTCTGTCAGTCCGTTATTACTTGTCAGACCTCATTCCTTAAACACGGGTCAAAGTGAGCGTGCCGGTGATGTCTCTCATTCCGTGTCTGTTGTTTCACTGCACCAAAACATCAAAGTGACATGTTGTTTTATTGCTCGGCGACCCCAAGGCTCGTGTCTTAATACCAAAGCATATGAATGTGGGTATTGCCAGTGAACTACACAAGACAGTGCCTTATCAATGTTCTTTATTCAAAAGGAGACGTGATACTGCCACAGACAGGCGAAATGGACATCATTTTTATGACTTCTTTTTCTCAATTTCAAGCCTCATGTGTTTTAGCACACATCTCCTCTAAATCAGCAGCCATTCACTTTTTCAATTAAGGAAATGTTACAGCTTCTTTTGATTAATCCATGAAATGTACTTTATTGGTTTTCTTCCTTTTAGTGCAGGATTTTGTGGGCAGTCTTCAAAAGAAATAATGAAGAGGTGTTAATATGTGGGATGTTATGGGATGACGACATGAACATTGAAGGCCTTACAGTGAACAACTAGTATTCCAAACTAGTGTCTGATCCTTTGGAGCATTATCTCAGTCACATTACATTTGAGTCATGGTCACGCACTGTAGCTCTTCACCATGAACTTGAACTGAGGCATTCAGGGCATTTCCGCACCAAGAAACATCCATTAAAAACCACTCTCAGTATTCAAGGCTTGATGCCTCGCCCTGAAATTAATGCTCAGAACCATCTGTGACTCAGCAGTGAACGCATGCTGGACAGATATGGAAATGCAACAAGTATAATGTGAAAACAGACTGGTTAGGTGGTTAGGTTAGCTGAATGAAAAGAAGAATGATCAGTTCAAAGAAAAGACATATCATATATGTGCAGATACTTATATTATCATACAGTCTGTATACCTAGACGTTCCATATCTTTGTAGATATTGTGCATCTCTCTGTAGTCATTTAGTGTCTCTGTGGTTGCCTTTTTTCTCTTTGTAGTCATGTTGCATCTCTTTCTATCACCTCATTTCAACAGTCACTTCCCACAGAGGCCAAGGAGTCAGGGGGGACCTGGGCTTGTGCCTAGTAGTCCATCGATTGTAATGGGTCACCAGAAATTTGCTTTGGAAGCTCCTATCAAATGCCTCTCTTTATAACAAAGCACCTTTCCATGAAACCTACCACTACACGCCTAAATTATCACGAAAAAAAACAAAAGGTGTTAGCTAATTTATATTTCCATTCTCTCCTTAGACATAAGAAGAGCCTGTTGTCAGTCAAGCGAACTGGGAGTCTTCAACTCTTCAAATCTGTGAGGTGTATCCTGAAAAAACTAAATCCCCAGCACATTCAGGTGGTCTCTCCATTAAATCCTTGACCACTTTTGCATCTTCCGAACCTCTTTAAAATGGAGGAGGGCTATCAAAACCGGACTGCATTCATAAAAGGTGCAAAAGACATTGCCAAAGAAGTCAAGCGACAAGCATCTAAGAAGGTCGGCCGTTCAGTGGATCGGGTGACCGACGAGTACAGCAAGCGCTCCTACAGCCGTTTTGAAGAGGATGATGATGATGACTACCCCATGCAGGGTAGCCAGGATGGAGGCTACTATCGTGGAGACAGCCAGGCGGCCAACGACGATGAGGGCGGCCACAGTGACTCCACAGAGGGCCACGATGAGGATGACGAGATCTATGAGGGCGAGTACCAAGGAATTCCCAGGGCTGAGTCAGGCAAGGGCAGCCTGGCTGGAGGCCCGGGATCGGTGAGTGCCGGCGCTCAGCAGTTCAGAGACATCGGAGTGTCAGAAGCTGAGAGGAGGAAGGACCAGGAAGAGCTGGCTCAACAGTACGAGACCATTTTGCAAGAATGTGGTCACGGGAAGTTCCAGTGGACCCTGTACTTTGTGCTGGGACTGGCTCTGATGGCAGATGGTGTGGAGATCTTTGTGGTGGGGTTTGTCCTGCCCAGTGCTGAGAAGGATATGTGCCTGTCTGAACCTAACAAAAGCATGCTAGGTAAGACTCCTTTACAAGGGACTGTGTCTCAACCTTCTGGTTGGGCTGTGTCACGGTGCATTTTTATCTTGCTTAAAGGATAATGATGTGTGTTGTCTATATTTTTCTTATTGTCAACAAATCTCCAAACCCATCAATGGATTCATCCTGCTAACAAGTACTGACTTTGTATCAAAAGCCTTTATCGCTTATTCCTCTGAGCATAAGGAACCTTGCATTGAGTCAGTCCTACATACACCATCCTGCTGCCGCACATACTCACTAGAGCACCAAATGTGTATTAATCCACGGCTGAAAACAACCCCCAACAAATACACCATGAATATCATTAGTAAAAAACTAATACAGTGTCCAGCTGTATAAGGAAAAGACTTACTATACTTTGTGGCCTGTTTTTAAAGGTTTATGTCTTCAGTAGAAAATGGAGTTGGGGCTGAGAGACGGACAAACTTATTATTGGTTTGACTGTTATCATGGGATTTTTTGACAATCAGAAAAATAAAGAATACTGCATGATCTTTTAAAAGGAGCAGAGGTTTATTACTCTCTGTTATTTAAACGGCATGTCTTGAGAGGCCAGCTGTCAGCAGAGTAAGCATGAACCTGCAGTAAGAGTATAGCACAAATAAAGAAGACAGGACAGTTTTATAGTAAATAAAAAGTTCTGCAGTAAAAATATTAATACGATTTACCAAATCATTAATTTTACCAAACACATTTGTAATAGTTTCATTTCCTTTGCTCTGTCCACAGGTCTTATTGTATATTTTGGGATGATGGTTGGGGCTTTCCTCTGGGGGGCTCTGGCTGACCGGATAGGCCGTAGGCAGTCTCTTCTAATCTCTCTCTCCATCAATAGTATCTTCTCCTTCTTCTCCTCCTTCGTCCAGGGCTACAGCACCTTTCTGTTTTGCAGACTCCTCTCAGGCGTTGGGTAAATTTAGAAATACTGTATATATATATATGTTAAAATGTAGGCCACTTTTTCGGATGTGTTTTAGTGTACAGGGAGCGATGTTCTACAGTCACCAAGGGAAGCACAAAAGGTCAAACTCAAAAATGAGTTCTTCACTTTCACAACCATTTTAACATAATAGCATAAATACTAAATTTCAATCATATGTATTTGTTGGAATTATTGGTATAGTCTACTCCTTAACCAGCATACATAAGTGCCGGTAAGCAAAATGTTTATATTTGTTTTCAGAATATATATCACAAAATCAATATTCTAGACCTTACAAAAGCTGTAATCTTTAGATGAACTATGTTATACATCCTACTACAGCATTTTGATTTTGACAATTGAATAATTGTTATTACAATTATATTTATTAATAATCTTCCAGAATATAGCAAAGTCTTTGAGCACTTGGAGTCTTTACTTTATTAAAAACAGCAGTTTCTCTGGTTTAGTGAAGTGGCAAATTGGAATGCTGAAATCCATTTGTAGTCAAATCAATCACCCATCCTCAGCTAGTTAGTGTTGCACCCCGGTGACAGAGTAAGGCAAGCAAGTAATGTTAAAGCTGTAGTGACCAAACAAAAGCAACCAGTGCAGTAAATTAAAGGTGGGAGGTTGGGGATTCAAGGTGTGGTGCCCCCACTTGTAAACAGCTCAGTTGCTCTAGTTTTACATCCAGGAGTTTGAAGAAATGTGTTCTCACACATGGACTGATACTACGTCTGTCATATCCATAATACAGTTATTCAAAGTAAACAAGTGGCTGACCAAGTGTATCAGCACTTTAAAGAGCCAATACATAAGGGTTAAATGGTGTTTCAGGATATTTAATATGAAATAAATAAACATACCTTTTATGTCTTAGTACAAAACGTTGTTAATCTGACAACCTAAACCCTGTCTTGATCTTGGCTCTTCAACACAGGGACAGTTCAACTCTGGGCTCAGTTGGTTTCTGATCTTTGCAGGATTGGTGGCTCAATTCCCATCGTGTTTTCCTACTATTCTGAATTTCTGGCCCAAGAGAAGCGCGGCGAGCACCTCAGTTGGCTCTGCATGTTCTGGATGATCGGGGGAATATACGCTTCTGCCATGGCCTGGGCTATAATCCCACATTATGGTGAGTACAGTAACCTATGCAAGTTTAAACTTGTTTGCTAGTAAGCATCTTCCCAGAGACACCTCTTTCTTCCCTCGAGGGAGGAAAAATAAGAACATGGATCATACTGTGCCACGTCAAATTAAATATATTCCAGACTGTGCTTTATAAATATGTATTATCTGACCTTATATGCTGGTGAATTGACTCACATTTGCAGGGCAACGTGAAAGCGTAAGGTGTGAGCTCATTTTTTTTCTTTCTTCCCAGGATGGAGTTTCCAGATGGGCTCTGCGTATCAGTTCCATAGCTGGCGCGTGTTTGTGTTAGTGTGCGCATTACCTTCTGTTGCAGCCATCGCTGCCCTCAGTGCCATGCCAGAGAGCCCACGCTTCTACTTAGAGGTTAGCAGATGTGCTGGTTGCCATTCAGTCACACAGACAGTATCAGCTGGCTTGAGTTGTTACAAACATAATACCCAAAGTCAAATGTGAAATGTCTTGCATACAGATAATTAATGGGGATAAATATATGTAAAAAACAGAGAAAGGTTATACACAATATGACATTTACTTTTCCCCCCCAAACAGAACGGCAAACATGATGAAGGCTGGATGATTCTGAAGCAAGTTCATGACACCAACATGCGGGCAAAGGGACACCCAGAGAGCGTGTTTTCTGTGAGTATCTCTGTGAAAAAACTGTTATATTAAGTCATATTGTTTTGATCAGCTCACAACTAATACTTCCATTAAAGTCACTGAACATCTTCACAGCAGTGCAATGGAAATTTAGTGTTTTAAATTAGGTTTTGGGGCATTTTATGCCTTTTTAAGATATTATTAGATTATTAGATGACAGGTAAGGAGGTGGAGTGTAAGCTGCACAAGTACTTAGTCTCCAATCAACCATTTTCACCTGGGATCACAGCTGTATGCATTTTCAAACATCCATTGTATTCTAGCACGTACATAAAAAAAAGACATTACCTGCTGTTTGATGCAATGACAAAATGATGAATTTTAATTTTGCAAACAAATAGTTGTGTGCATAGAAATAGTTTTCCCTTTTCTGTGATATCATTACCCTTCTTATAGATCAGGTCCAAACAACATCTGCTTCCACATTTCCCATCTACATTTCACTGTGTCGGCGTATAAATAACTAAAATCTGTAAAAACAAAGAACACGTGATTAAAGGTACACTTTCCAAAAGTCGTAAAAACAGATGAAGGATCAGCTCACTATCTCCCAGTTAATGCCTGATGTTCCTCTATGGTGGAGCAGGAGGAAGAGTTTCAGGAAGCCTTATCAAAGATGCCACTGTTAAGTAGTTAGAAAACGTGGTCCTTCAAAATTCATTCCAGGACGTCTGGCTTGAGGCATGCCTCTGATGGACTTTTGTCTCTTTCATCCAAGGTCACCACAATTAAGACGGTGAAACAGATGGATGAGTTGGTGGACACTGGCACCGATACTCCAGTCTGGCAGCGCTACAGGCTGAAGATTATGAGCCTCTCCCAACAGGTGAGTGAAGTTGAGAGGGAAAAAAGTCCTATGTTTAAAAGTGTAATTCACATACGGTGCATGTAATTTCTTTAATTTGAGGTTTTGTTTGAACAAATAGGAGATTTTGTTGTTGTGCAGGCACAACCACTTTTTGAAAGCATGAAATAAACAACCCCTGTCAGATTTTCCAAGTGAATTAGACAAAGAATTAACAAATTATTTCGTTTTTTTTCAGCTGTATCCACATTCAGGCTTTCGCGACTGCTTTTCGTCTCCTGAAATTGAATTTGATTAAACAAACTCTAACAAATCAAATCAAAATCAAATCTTTTATCATTAACATAGATTCTATATTTGTATTTGACTTTCTTGAATTTAAACCACTGTTACTCCAGGTAGAAACTTTACCAGCTTTGGGGCCTGATTTTAGTTTTGCATTCAGCCTCTGCTCCTGCTACACGCTTACACCCTCCATTTTCTTCTGAATCTGCTACTGCACCACCACCTGCTTACTGAAACGTCTCCACTCTTCAAAGATGCAGTTTCATGTGGAAATCTCTTCATAAAGTTCCTTTTAGCTCTACCATTTAAATAACTGAAATATCACAACATCATCAGATTAAAGCTAAAGCATGTGCAATGTGTCTCATAATTACATAATTTAAGCTGAGAAGAATCTTATGAGGAGTTTAAATCTGGTCTCCACAGCTTTCTCCATAAAAAGGTTGTGTGTTTTCTTGTTCACGTCTTGCAGATGCGGAATAACATTGTTGCCTGCTTCAGCCCAGAATATAAACGGACAACTTTCATGCTCATGGCTGTTTGGTTTACCATGTCTTTCAGGTAAACTAAAGACTCATACACTTTGCTATGTGGCGAATCACGTTCATTCTTGAGGCTTATTTCATCTGTCTCTGACTCTAAAACCTTCGCAGCTATTACGGCCTGACGGTGTGGTTCCCTGACATGATCAAGTACATCCAGAAGCAGGAATATGAATCACGCACAAAGACCTTCACTAAGGAACGTGTGGAGCATATCACTTTCAACTTCACCCTGGAAAACCAAGTGCATCGACAGGGACACTACTTCAATGACAAGTAAGGGATTTGTGAGCTGTGGTTTTTGTTCCTGGACGATTCAAGTTTTAAACAGAGGTGGATTAGTCACTGATTTACATTTGAAATGCTATGCAATCAACCATGAAGCACAGGAGCAGATCATGTGGCAAATATACCATACAAAACCAAAGCTGAGAACATGTGACCTGCCCACCAGGTTCCTCAACCTGAAGATGAAGTCCATGGTGTTTGAAGACTCTGTGTTTGAGGAGTGCTACTTTGAGGACATCACCTCCACACACACCTTCTTCAGAAACTGCACCTTCGTTGCAAGTTTGTTCTACAACACAGGTAAAAGAGAACAAGAAATTGCCGGTGATTAGTATCACGGGGAGTTTTAATCAGAGCTTCAACTAATGATTCATTTGATTACTCTTTACTCACTTATTAATCTTTTAACTTGTTTTTGTAATATTTTATTATTTAGCCTATAAAATAAAAATAAAAAGTGCAAATACCCTTTACAGGCACTGAGAGCTCAAGGTCGCCTGTTTTGTCCCAACAAAAATATTCAATTTAACCCTGTATTTATACATTTATTGGGGAAGAACAACAAGCTGAAGACACAAACATGACTTATTATCACCTTAAAAAGTTGGCTATTTACACATCCAGCAGACACGGAGCAGCATTAGCATACATTTGGAGTCTTGTTTCTGGCCACCCAGCAAATATAAGTCTAATATTTGCTATATTTTAGCTATATGTGCTCTTTAGCTGCTAAATGCTCCACTGTGTTCACCAGCTAGTTGCTAACTGTGTCTGTCTGCCTTTTTGGTGCTGAACAGGTAGCATACAGCAGGCTTATCAAAGCTATTTGTTTCTGGAAGCAGCTCTTCGCTGCATCGGGAGGCAACGCTGATGACAGCAGTGAGCCAAAACAGTAAAGTAGCAAGCCATGAAACCAAAGCAATGAGTTAAAAGACACTAAAATGCTCTGCAGAGCTGAGGGGAACCTGGGAGCCTGGTGATAATTACATGTGAGCATCTCCTTTCACATTGCATATAGCTATTTGATCCATTGTTAACATGAAAAGTGATTTAAAGTGATAAAAACAGCAAATCTTTTCACTGTAGACAAACATTTTGTAATGATCGCTGTACTTTTATTACATAGCTGCTCAGTCAAAATATGAATAAATTGAGATTAAATGTGGATTATTTTTAGCTTTATTGCAACCTAAACTAAAAATAGAGAAAAGATAAAACACAGTACCTCAGCTGGACTGCTACCATAGCAACATTCTTTTGCTAGTGCCCACGGTTACGCTGCTGCAGCTCAGTTACCGTAGCAACATAAACAAATCCAGATCAGACTCTTTGATGGGACTAGCTGTGAAACGAGATTCATGGTTAAGAAAAAACAGACGTAAGAATGTGTTAAGTGGATAATCAGAACCAAAGCTTTTCTTAGACACGATTTGACACAGACAGATTTGTGTGTGTGTGTTACAATGATGTCATTTATGTCATGTCCTTAGCATCTCAGCTAAACTCATATTACAGCACTTAGTATACATTCTTTTATGTTTGTGTCATTTGTGCGTCTAAATTGTTATGATCGTTCAGCACTTTTATGGCTGACTCCCTTTTATAAAACCGCTGTTGGTTATTGTTATGGAAGCAATGTCAGCAGTGTGATCAGAAAATCTCATCATGTGGTTTGTGCGGCTGCAGGCAACAAAGAAACGTAACAAGCCTTGTCACCTCAAGGAAAACTGTTTTTGAGAGACAATGTGACCTCTTCTGAGATTTTCTATTATTTTTTTCCTGTTATTTATTCAAAAAACGGTCATAGTGATGGATGTCTTTATGTTTAGTCGCTGCCTGGAAGGAATTTAAATTAAAAACAGCTGCTGACAGAGGATTGGTTGTGTGGTGGCTGTGCAAATGTCCTGATTCCTGTTACTGAGAGATCATTCAACCCCCTCTTTCTATGTTTTAAGAAAACTAATCATTTATGCAAGTGCATGTAATAATAATAATAATGATACACTTTATTTATATAGCACCATTCATACAAGAAATGCAGTTCAAAGTGCTTTACAATAAAGAAATTAAATGCACCAAGGGCTTCACAGAAGAGAATGCCATTAAATAAAGTGCAGTTAAGAGAAATAAAACTTGAACAGAATGTAAGAAATGGTAAGCATAAAATTAGCACATTAAACCCCCCCATGCCCAGTGCAAATTTCATCTTTGCATTTATGTCATTAAATCCCTCAAGCATTCATGAAAATTTTAATGCAGTATTACAGAGCAATAAGACTTATTTCTCTCCTTTTACCTTTCTTTGTCTTCAGATTTGTTCAAATACAGGTTTGTCAACTGTAAATTGGTCAATAGCACATTTCTCCACAACAAGGAGGGCTGCATGCTGGACTTTAGCGATGACTTCAACAATGCCTACATGATCTACTTTGTCAACTTCCTCGGCACGTTGGCAGTGTTGCCTGGCAACATCGTGTCAGCTCTATTAATGGACAAAATTGGGCGTTTAAGGATGCTGGGTGGGTAAATCTGATTAATGCAGATAATTCACTTATGGCCATAGAGACTCCTTAACTTAATGTCATTCTCATTCCTCTCTCCGAACAGCGGGATCCAGTGTCATATCTTGTGTCAGCTGTTTCTTCCTGATGTTCGGCAACAGTGAGTCTGGGATGATCGCCCTCTTGTGCCTGTTTGGTGGCATCAGCATCGCCTCGTGGAACGCCCTGGATGTGATAACAGTGGAGCTTTACCCGTCGGATAAACGGTAACATGACATTCACCAACTCCTTCTGCTGAGTTGTGAAACTGTGGGGAGTCAATGGTGAAAATGCCACGTAAGGTTTTTACTGGTTAATCTTGTGTTCTTTTTCTAATTATTTATTTTTGTAATCTTTTTATTTTAATTTTATTTAATAAAACCATTTGACGACTCCAGCTGGTTGGGTTTATAAAAAGTTGACTTGTGTTTTTAGTAAGGGGAACTAATTTATGTCAGATGTTATTTGTAGAGTCCGTGAGTGGCAACAAAGTTCTTTGTTTGTTACTTTAATATAAATCACACAGTGAACAACAACTACCAGTACTACTACTAGCAGTACCATCAAAAGTACAAAAAAACTCACAAAAAAGCAATTATGAATTAAAGATTTTGTGCTAATACATTTTTATGTTTTTCTTTACATAATTAACATAATAAATAACAAATACAGTGGCACACTGAATGCAGATCAGCTTTAAGTAGGGAATTAATGATGAGTTTGGCTCCTCTATCAGTTGCTGAAACTCCTCACTGTGATTTTGTTTGACCCTTTTTTCTTGTGTTCAGGACCACGGCGTTTGGCTTCCTGAATGCCCTCTGTAAGCTGGCGGCTGTCCTGGGCATCAGTATCTTCCAGTCATTTGTCGGCATCACCAAGGCCGTACCCATCTTATTCGCTGCTGGCGCACTTGCTGCAGGTAGCTTCCTTGCAACAAAGTTGCCTGAAACACGAGGCCAAGTGTTGCAGTAAAACAGATGATCAGCAGTGGGCAACAGAGCACAGCCGGAGTGTGTGTTTGACAACTAGAGCCCGAACAACCCTGAGAGCTTCAGCGCTGCCCGTCACACACCAACAGAACAGACTGCCATCCCCATTGTAAGCCCAGAATCCTTTGAAATATGGATTGCATCATTCAAAGTCTATACAGAGCCACAGTGATTAAGAGAAGAGCACGCTGACGTAGAAATACACAACTGTGTCATCCATCTGAATGATCTGAACACTTTCATCAGATCTTTCGATAAGTGTAATATGCTCAGGGTGACGCAGTACATATTGTGGTGTGCAGGAAGGATAAAATGTTAATTTCTGGGAGCTTTCTCTCACTGGCCCACAGATCCATGATTTCAAACACAATTGAGAAGACAGGGATGTCAAATGAAGAGATGAGACTGAAAAAAAAAGCCATTTATGAGAGAACGTGACAAGATTTAGTCCATGTATGCAATGTTTTTCTTCCTCATCTGTCCTCGGACTCAGTGACTGGCTTTCAGTGCTGCTTGTGGCGTTACTGTTGCAATTCACTTCACATTTCCATTCAAGACTGATGCGTTGTGTTTGATGCAAAGTTTTTCTTTGAAAATATCTTACAATGAATTTCAGGGTGAATATATTTTCTCTAAAAACGCTCACGACCCTCTACCACTGCCTACAACTGAAGCCGGACCTGCTGAGAGCTTATTTTCTACCAAATAATATTAAAACATTCCAGTGAGGCTTGATTTATTCAGAAATGGAGAATATATTGTTTCCTTGTCCCTGCATAAATCCAGTATACTCCTCTATTCACAGCCTCAAAACACAAACAGGTGAAGATGCATTTCACAGGATTCTCTGTTGTAAATGGGAACAGTTTGATCCAGCTCCTCTGTGTTCGGTGTTAAACCAATGTTTTTCCCTCCCTGTTGTTGAACCATACAGCTGTGGCGGTGTGATGATGTTCATGTCTGCAACACAGGAACGTCTGTGAGATGGATTTTTGTCAAGTGCTAAATGTGAGAGCAGATATTATAGTGTAATATTTGCCTTAATTAGTTACGTGAGTGTGCATGGGACTGCATGTGTGTCTTTGTTTTGTGAGACAGGAGAAAGTGTCCGATTTGTTAATTCAAACCCCATCATTCCGTGAAAATCAGCGCAGCCATGTAGACCCTATTTTACTGATCCAACAGCAGAATGTACAGAACAGCAGTGACACATTTTTAGAAATAATTTTATTAAATTTAACTCATGCAGTAGCTCAGGTGTGGTGAAATGTTCAGACCACGTTTACAGCAGGTATTATGTTTTAGCACAACTCCACCAAATACATGCAGGATCGGTTTCTGATTTAAATAAAAATGTTGTTCAGCTCAGTCCAATATTCACAGCTGCATCAATTAGGCTTAGTATGAAAACTAGTCACAAAACAAGTCATTTGATAGAGTGTGAAAGTTCATGCTTGACCTTGGAAACAGTAGTTTGACCAAAAAATTAATTAATCTGAAGTCGAGGTCCACATACTAGCTCTTTGCTGTGTGCTTAGTGTTTGTAGAGATTGAAAACTCTGGAAAAAGCTACTAAATTGACCTTGACTTAACATTCTTTGTGTTATTATTAATTTGGTTGTTTTGTCTTTTTCTATTTGGACTCAAAACATACAATCAACCCAGTGACCTTTCTTCAAATTGTGTTAATGCCTTTAAAACTTCATCATATTCACAAGCACAAATTAAACATGACCAAAAGAAGAAGAATCAATAAAAAAAAAAATGATATTGATAAGAAAAAGAGATTAATCACTTGTCTAATTTCAGTTGAAGGGCTCCTGTTCCTGTCACTCTTTTACTGTGTCCATTTGTGCCAGAAAAAGTGAAAAGTTATCACTCACTGTCTATAAGTATAACATAAGTACCCACACAAAAAACTGCCTAGTGTGACTTGATCTAAATTGGAAATATTCACTTTAAAGGAAAGCTAACTGAGTACCACTCTTTATACATATCACTACTTTGGTATAATTTCTCCAAAGGTGTACATCAATATGTGTGCTGACAATCAGTGAGTGAGTGCATGGGTGCTGCTGCTGCCCAGTAGAGTGTGTTGTTTGACCTAAAGACGTCCTCTGGATTTTGTGTGTGTGTGTGTGTGTGTGTGTAAAGAGAGATAGAGGGACTCATCAACATTTGGCCCAGAGTCTGATGATGATGATGATTGAAACCACTCTCATGTAGTATGGAGTTGAAGCCAGGAGGATATTAGCTTATCTTAGCATAAAGACTAGAAACGGGGGGAAACAACTAGCCTGGTTCTGTCCAAAGGTAATACAATCTGAAGAAGTCTGGTACATAATCCCCAATAAAACCACAACATGTGGTTTTTACATTTCATTTCTTGTACAGATTAAACAAACAAGATATAACATGTCAAATTATGAGCGTAAGGCGGATTTTGTAACCTTTAGACTGTGCCATGCTAGCTGTTTTCCTCTGTTTCCAGACTTTATGCTAAGCTAAACTAACCGCAGTAGTAGTACAGGCATGAGTGCGGTTTCAATCTACTCATTTAAGTCATAACAAGAAAGCGAATAAGTATGTTTCCTGAAATATAGAACTATTTCTTTAATGCTGTCAAACCTAGATTACATTCTACTGATCAAATCTCCCCTTTGCTGTTTGTGTACAAAGTCTTGTGCTTAATGAACAAATGCGTCCCACCTTGTTCACGTTGGATCGACTGTTTGGATGTACGTATGTTTGCGTGTGTGCGTGTAGAAGCTGACTCTAAATTGTCTGTCACATATTTTTCTACTTTTTTCTGTTGCGCTGTTTTCATCCCCATGATGAATGACGTTCAGTTGGGGACCACAGAAATACAGTATCTTTACAAAATGATAAGAAGATAACAAAAACAACTTAATGCAACATATGCAGTGTAAAATAATGTTCTTCATAATAGACTTGGGAGCTCTTTTGCTGATACTATTCAGTGTTTCAACCAAATCACATGAAAGATAGCCAGTCTCAGAGACCTCTGTTTAGAAATACGGAATAGGGTCACATCTTAAGTTCACAAAGACTTCACCCCTTAATTTCTTCTGTATTCAACTGACCGTGACGCATGTTTATATCGTATTGTCTGACTTCTTGGACGTCCTGTATGCCAGCTATTTATGTCTAAAGCAAGAACTAGTGTTTTCATTGTTGTATGATGACATAGATTTGTTGCTTGCAGTGATTGTTCTTAATCAAAGTGGGGTTAAATTGGTAAAACTTGAGTATGTGTTCTGAAAGTAAGTTAGTGGTGACTGTGCTCCTTGTTTACCTTGAACCCAGGTAACTCTTTTATATATATATATATACTATATATATATATGTACCTGGATTTCTGAGGAGAATGCTTGTAATCGTGCAATTCATCTTATCACAGAGGTACAAGATACGGCCGGAAAATGGCAATAAGGGAGCCAAAAATGTGCATAAATTATGCATAAAAGTACAATTTGACATAAGCTCGTTTGTCCTGGTGAGTCTGTTTAAAAGGGGGAAGTGTAAGCAATAATGTGGAGGCTTTCCCCAGTTCTGAGTAAACAGGAAGTCACTGTTATACCCTAAAGGACCACGGTTTATCAACTCATCAAAAGAGCCCCCCTCTGTCAAATTGAAGCTCCTGTCCAAAATGTAAAAGTTTATCATTTAATGTTAGTGTGTGTAGAATTTAATTCT
>JAVQJF010041444.1:0-44906 GCA_036023855.1 Gadopsis marmoratus
GCGTCACCGTCGCTGACGTTGACAATAATCGGCGTTGACGACAGGTTTGCTAACAAGCCAAGATGAAAGACCTGCATGACATTATCATGAACATTGAACGAGACAGGGGAACTTATTTGCTGAATAACGTTACACAGCTAAAACGTTTTTAACCACAGTAGCAGATGGATCAGAAATGGCCAGAGGTGGCCAATCAGATTCCAGGGGTGGCACGTGCCACCCACGGCCCCCCCTCTGGACACGCCTATGCTCATCTCTTGGACGCTATCTAATTAAGGTAAAAAAAAGAAATGCCTCCAAACAGGTGCTGCTATTGCTTCCTGTTTTTCTGCTTTGCAGCCCAACAGAAGAAACAAGCCGGAGGTTGACAGTTGATGAGATGTACCTGGTGGATTCTGGTGGCCAGTATCTGTGAGTAAAAACACTCTCTGCGGAAAGACTCTACAGTTTCACCTCTCATCACTTGTATTTGAAATGAGTCATCCTGTCTCTCACTACTACCAGAGACGGGACCACTGACATCACTCGGACAGTTCACTGGGGAACCCCCACAGCAATGCAGAAGGTAACATTTTAGATATTGAAAGCGTGAATGTTTGAAAGGATATTTACATTTTCTCTGTCAGAACACAAGAGATCAGTTGTTCAGTGGAGTTTTGCTGTATCTCTCCTCTGCAATAGAAAATTGTTCCAGGAACTCTTGTTTTTTATTTTACTTTTGGCTGTAAAAGATCTTTGCAGTAATTTTCCATGACAAAACATTTAATGCCACATAATCAAAATATTCCTTTAAAATACAATTCCCCCCGCCATTAACCGTGTCTCACTTCACAGGAGGCCTTCACTCGAGTGCTCATGGGGAACATTGAGATATCTCGAACCGTCTTTCCCTCAGGGACACGAGGTGGGAATGAAAAACATTCACACATGTTTAAAATGAGATTTAAAAACATTCTACCCTGAAACCTTTCCTGGTTTCACCACTAGAGAGCCCTGTTTCTCCACTTGCCAACGCTCTGTGAGCATTTCTGAGTGGATGAATTACAGTCATGTATTTGTGGCATGAGGTTTGGTTCAGGCTCTCACCTGTTTATCAACAGGTATAAACATGGAGATGCTGGGTCGCCGGGCATTGTGGGAAGTGGGATTGAACTATGGCCACGGCACAGGTCATGGTGTTGGTAACTACTTTGGAGTTCACGAGTGTATGTGCTCTTTTTGTTTTCATACATTTTTCAAAGTTTACAACCCCAGTATGAAATTGATTATTGTATTCAGTATAGTGACAAGAATCATGATGTAAAAGAGCCTCTTGTACATCATGATTCTTGTCACTTGTCTTGTTTTACATCAAATTGAACTTCAATACATTCTGCTGCTAATATAGTAAGTGAGAGTGATCAAATTAATAAGCCAGCAAGCAATTTGCATGTTTGAGCACACAGCTCATCCTGCAATGCAACCACTTCTAATGAGACCAAATAGAACTGAAGAAAGGGAGATGAAAACTCCGCTCAATTTAGGAGAATGAGCCGCAGGGAGACTTGAAGAAACAATATTAGTTTGTTACCCTCTGATTGCCCCTGTATGTAGAGCTGCAACTAATGCTTAGTTTCATCCTAGATTAATTTGCAGATATTTTCTCAATTAACTGATTAACCATTTAGCCAATAAAATGTTAGAAAACAGTAAAACAAATGTCCAACACCATTCCCCAGAGCCCAATTGACATCTTTAAATGCCTTGATTTACAGTCCAAATGACAAAGAGATTCGGTTTGCAATGATATAAAACATCACACTGGAGAAGCTGTGACCAGAAAATATTTGAAGTTTTCCCTTTAAATTACTTAAGTGATCAACTGATTAAAATATTTAGTGATTAATTTAATTAATCGATAAACTAATTCATTAAACAACTAATTGTTGCAGCGCCACCTGTGCAGTTCATGAAAGAAAAACATAGTGTGAATGCACACTGGATTTTAGATCCCAAAGACTTTATTTAATTGATAAATTGAAATTTATCATGATACATAGTCAAGATAAAATACATTATAAGTCGTGGAACAAAATCACGTAAAAGCAGTCCTAGTAATCACATAACATATATCCAAAAACAATTTTAAAAGTTTTATTATTATTTTATTTGTTGTAAAAAACAAATCCTAAGAGAGCTGAAGCACTATATATATTATTGCTGACTACATTTAAATAGACAAGAATTAGATAATAGATAATTATGATGTGCACACAACTATTCTCTGTTCTGAATTGTCGATTCATGTCATGCTCGGTTGCAGGAAATTATGAATTGATATCGGGAAACCGTAAAATCCCCCAGTTTGTAACTTAGATGAAACAGCTAACAGTGGAAGTGTAAAAATTAATGCACACAAATGAAATGTTTTTAAGGTTTGGTTTCACTGGGTTTACTGTGGTGTAATCTGTATTTTAATTAATTAATTTGTATAATGTTGTAATATTTTTCCAGGGCCAGTCGGATTTCAGAGCAACAACATTCCCTTCAGATCAGGCATGTTCACATCTATAGGTGAGATTTGTATTTATTTTTCAAAATAAAATATTATGATCATTTTTAAAGGAAATTAACTGTCATGGCTCAAATGTTAGAAGGTAGAAAGCTTCCAAACCGATAATGATTTTCTTTAAGAACCCGGGTATTACAAGGAGAATGACTTTGGTATCCGGATTGAAGACGTTGCTGTGATTGTTCCTGCACATACAAAGGTAGATATGGAGTGGATGACCAAAACAGAGATTTATTGATAATCTAGAACCATGTCAGTGATTTCCTGCTTTTAATGTCTGATGTAAGAAATGTCAAGGTAATGTCTTTCTGAATGTGCATTTCTTACCTTCAGTATGGTCATAACTACATGACCTTTGACACGGTGTCGCTGGTTCCTTATGACAAAAAGCTGATTGACACTTCCCTCCTGAGCTCAGAACAGGTAAGAAATAGTATTTGACTGCATAATCGCCTACATGTTAAGAGTATATTGAGAAGTTACTGGAAGTTAACCATCATTTTCTTTTAAAAAAATGTGTTTACACAACAAATTAAATGAATACCGATATACCTCCCCAAAGATATGATCAGTTTCCTGTTTTAATTTCAAAATGCCTTTCAGCGTAAGAGAGTGTGACATCAACCGAGTGGTTCCTTTTCCTGCTTTATGACTGCTGGTTTCCTCTTAAAATCCCCCTTTACACTCACAGCTTCTCTGCAGCTCAGAGATCAAAATATTATTTGAGAAAACAAAACCACGTGTGAAATCACCTTCTGTGTTTTGTTTCTATTATTTGAAGGGAAAACCTAAAATTTTATTTTTGCTGTGTTATTGTACAAAAACGAACATTGTGTTTAAAAAATGTTAACTTTTCACACCTTGGACACGTCCCCAGTCAATCACAGGGCCAGTTTGTGACCCAATGAGGCAAACTTTTCCCAATTCTTCAGAGAAAAAGCAAAGATTAGGGAAAATAATTCCCAAATATATTCTTTCTCACCCCTCAGATTTATCTTGTGACCCTATGGAGCACACAGTTTGGGAACTAATATAAAGGAGTTGCAACATAAACCATGTTCCTTTTACACTGATGCAACAGTATTAACAATTTTCACAATGTAATATGTGAAACGCTTGAGACATTTACTTTTGATTAAGTACATTTGGATAATAGGTAATTTTGCTCAATTGTGAGTTTGGGTCCAGAACCTTAACTTGTATTGGAGTATTCTTACATTTTTGTACTACTTCCTTAAGTAAAACATATGAGTACTTATTCCAGCACTGTTGGCACATCAAGGCTTATTTAAGTTGTATTTTTCTAAAATGTGACCAAGTGGCAGAACATACTCATGGAACAAAGTGGTCCAAGAATTGATCCCTGTCGAACACCATATTTGACCTTAGACCAGGAAGATACAGTGTTATTAAATATGTCTATTTATTTGTATGTGTTAGACAGTGGTTACTCCTAATTTGGAATGAAGTCCATCCATTTTATCTGTATTAATGAACAGATACTTGTTTTTTACATGCCAGCGGTGTACATCTTTAGGCTTGTTTATGACTTTCATTGAGAATGGTCTTTTCTCCCTTCAGCTTCAGTGGCTGAATAGATACTATGAGACGATCCGGATGCTGGTGGGTCCTGAGCTGGACAAACAGGGACTACATGAGGAGATGTATTGGATGCTCAACAACACAGAGCCCTTCATGGAGTCTAGATCTTCTGCGTCTGTCTGTTCTTCTTTGCTGACCCTCACCGCTCTGGCCATTGCGCTCCTCCACAACATCATCTGAGCGTCTTCTTCCCTCTTGCACTCCTCCATTCACAGCAGTCTTGCAGACTAATGTTAACCTATGCAGTCTCTATTGAGCAGCTACATCAGGTTGGGAGATGCAGTGCAATTTAGCGTTTTTTAATCGAAGGATATATTTGTTCCATGATTTAATGGCTGATATTGTGGTGTTTAAAGTTTAAAAATGATCTTTTCTTTTGTGATTTCTGATGTTTTAGCCTTTTTGGTTTTAACTGGATATTTGTATGGCCAGCTGATATAATTTCTATTTTATTAAAGTAACACTCTTTAAAACAGAGATGTGGACTTGAGCCCTGAATCTGCATAGATAGATAGATATATAGATAGATAGATAGATAGATAGATAGATAGATAGATAGATAGATAGATAAATAATTTATTCTTCCCAAGGGAAATTAAAGTGTTGATACACCACGATACAGATGAAATCATACTATAAGTCAGCAGTAACAATAAAATACAAAATAAGGTAAAAGACAAATATTGAAAAAAATCTAAATAATAATAATACTAACAACAAAATATAATTTTAATAATGTCAGCTGGTGAATAAATGGTAAACAAAGCTGTATCCTTGAAGTCTAACAAATGCATTGAATGCATGTCCTTCCTCATAAAACATTTACAAAGCCACATTTTTTTATATTTTAAATTCTCATTTTGTTTACATCCATGTCTGCAAGCTTGCAACTACATTTAAAAGTGGAAGAATTGTACTTTTTACTCAAATACATTTATCTGACAGCTAGAGTTACTTTGCAGATAAAGATTTTACTTTTAAAATATGATCAATTTATAAAATGTGATGCACTCACATAGATTAACACATGGACAAACTACAACACCAAAATGCCCATAGACGTTTGCAGCAACTCACTTTCCTGACAAGGCTTCCTGTATTTTGAATCAATCAGACAGCAGCCACACCTGGAGAAAGACAAAATGTCACATTTGGCTTTACTGTTACGCAATGATAACGTTAATAAAAGGGACGTGCAAACATGTCCCAGAAAGACCCAACAACTTCCAACGTCATTCCCGGGAATGCACAAAAAGTGTCTATTTTCTTTGGCCACCTATAGCTTAAGGTAACTAAGAGCTAATGTTAGCAAGACACTTATTCTGGTTGTCAGGGCCAGTTGCCAGGTAACCAACAGAGACTCCCTGAAGCTGCCTTCACAGTATTTAAGAGGGTAAAAAATTAGGACAAAAATTATGATAAGAAGCGTTTGATGGCACAAACATTAATGTATAGGTCTGTCTCTAGAGTCTCACTTGATAATATTTGGTCGACACCTTTATTGTTTTTGCTCTACCGCAGTGGACGTTAGACAATAGCAGCCCGTTGGCCAAATCTGATAATTCCAAGAAAATTATGAGGAAAGTCTTACCTGTCATAGTTGATATAAAAAATGTCAGGATTCTACTAGCATTTTAATTACAGTATCAAACAATTAAACAAAAAGTATGTTGAAAACTTAAGGAAGCCGAGAATGGCCGTGCTTGCAAATTGTTTTAATGGCGTTTATCGAGATCATGTTAGTTAGTTATTTCGTTATTGCGGGAAAACAAAAAGTCGTTTCCCGTTATACATAAATGTTATTATCCTAGTTATGTTTATCGGAGATCAGGAGTGCCTGTAGCAACTGTTTAAGCTGACTGTAAAGATACATATATATACACATTCATATATATATATATATATATATATATAATACATATATAAACAAATACTAACTAACATTCAGATCGCTCCTTGTCATTTTAGCAGAACACTATGAGATAAATGAACACATCAAGAGAAAATGAGCTTTGTTATCTCTAGATAACGGCATTAAAAAAATATTCGCAAGCCATTCTTGGCATAAGAAGAAAACAGGTTTGTGTGTTTGTGTGTAGTCAATCTCACTCTGCGTTGTGTTGTGTAAAGGTAATAATTGCGGCGTCATGGATGGTCAAAGCATTATATTGCCTAACTTCTTCCACTGCAACTGGAATCATGATGAAACACACATTTATAGGGTGGTTCCTGCATGAACGCTCCCCACGCCTTCCAGGAGAAAACCCGGGTGAAAAGAGGACAACAGCATACTACTACTACATTCACCCCCACTGTTGTGCACTTTATAATGAACAACAAACACAAGCATACCTCACACAAAGAATACTTCCCAAAATAAATATATGTATATATGACATACCGTATCCACATGTACAATTGCAGAATTCCCCTACTCTAAACATAGAAACATGCCCAACCAGTTAAGAAAAACTATCCAGCTAAGGATCAGGAAAAGCGCGAGGCGATCAATCACAACGCCAACCACAGAAAAATGTGCCATATACACATTCAAGGCTATGGGAAACGCATTACCAATGAAACATACCAAAGTCAAAGGACATGAATGACACAAATTAAAAAAAATCTTTAGGTACCAAAGAAAACACTTTAAGGAGTAAAGCAGACTCTCTGAGCGGGCAGAGTCTGAATAAGCCTATTCACCAGCCTAACAAGCCGACCCAACCTGGTACGGAGTCCCCCTCCAAGATTACTTTGTGAAACCCTCTGCTGAGCTGCTGCGGGGATTTGGGACTCACTTGGAACCACAGAGTCTATACCTGAAATCTCAGCTGAATGGGCAACCAGCAGCTGACTCATCGCCATGAATCTCAAAGGACCCATCATATGCTTCACAATCGACCGACCCTGAATCAGCTCCATCCCTAACATCGCTTCCACAAATGGACAACAAACTGACGTCCTCACCCTCAATCCCTTGTTCTTCCCCTGAATCACACTTCAGACAATGAGACAGGGTTACTGGCCTCACTGTCAGCTTTGGAGTCTGAGAGGGCAGACAACCAATGGGCAGTCCATGTGTCACTCTGCCCCACATGACTCAAAGAATCCCCAGACCCCTGACTCCACCTTGTGTTGGAGGCAGAAACATCAACTTCCAGATCAGGCTTCTCCCACGAAGGCAGTGGAAAGAAATGAACAGGCATGTTCCTGTGAATAGTTTGATCTGACCCGTGACAGGATGTCAGTTGACATACTGTATGTGTGAAGCTTGTCATTCTTGTAAACAACCACATACACCACACCCACCTAACAATCAGCAAGTTTCTTCTTCCCTCTGTCCCCCTTATAAGCTTGCTGCTTGTCAATGTGTTTCTGAGCCAATGTCATTGCCTCCCTCAGATCCTCCCCAAGAAACTGATCATACTGTCTCTCGAATATGACACCAACAGGCAAGGGAGGAGTGCGTCCGAACATGAGGAAAAAAGGTGGGCATCCATCTAAGACATCCGCCTGGTGAGGCAGAAAGTAAGCATCTTTGACTGTGCAGGTGTAGCCATCGGAAATCCGTGCACAATCTCAGCTCACCGTTTTGCTTCCAACACAAAGCCCAACGGAGAAGCGTACTCACAACTAGACTTCCTGATAATCTTTCTCTCTTCCATTTCATCCAGCGCCAGCTTCAGCTTCTGGTAGTGAGCTGGTGAGAGCCTCCGGTCAGGCAACCGAAAGGGCCAATCATCTCTCAATCGAACGCGGTGACAAAAGCCAGCAGCTACCCACGGTCCAAATTGTGTCGAGAAAACCCACAAAGCTCCAAATTGCCCTCCTCCAAATAGGAGCTGCCTAGTTTCCCTGGTTCTGGAGAGCCCAAGTCCGCTTGGGGAATTCTGTAGAGGTGGGCTGGATACAGTTCGCACCAATATGCCCTGGTGAGCAGCATTTGAAACACAGTCTCTCTACAACCTTTTCCTTAATTGGCGGGCTTCTGCATAAATACGAACACAATTGTAACTCTAAACAAAAATGAACAAAATAAAGAAAGTGCATATCTTCCAGGAGAAAGTACAGGTGAAAAAAGGAAATAACAAGCACTGGAGTACAACCAAATACAACTTTACAAAATAAAACTATGCCAATACTTCCTGTTTTATCCCAAAATATCTCATCTTTTGTATGAAAGTGACCAATCTTTACATGAAAATACATTTAGTCTCAGTCTCACAACAACATTATTAACATACTGTATATATTCACCTTGCCCACAAGTGAACAAGTGTTTCTGCTAAGCTAAGGTCGCCAGCTAGCTGCTAGTGGTAGCTTCTCATATTTTTCGATTTTCTCATCTAGCTGAAACTGCCATGAATAAGCTTCCTCACACTGATGGATGGTCAGCAGCAAAGGCAGCCTAACATCACCAAAACCAACTGGCTCAGTTTACTTGCTTTTTATTCATCATAATTAAACTTTTATACAAAGACTACATTAAACAGCAAATTGTATTCATGTTGCAGGTTACTTCTTCCACAGGCCGGTTGACCGGCAGCTATTCTGTCATCTTGAAGGTGTGAATGTGCAGCCATCACATCAACGTCCTTCATCTGCATGCCCTTGTCAAACATTTGACTCAGACAGCTTTCAGTAATGGCATATTCATCCATATCCGCTCTGCGCTGGGGTTTGCGAGAGAGGCCCTGAAAAAGAGGAACAACAAGTATGAGATCATTGTTCTCTGTGGACAAAAGTCTCTTCTGTTTTGTTATTCAGTTACTGTTCAATTTGAACATCTTTACATGTAGTCTTCTGCAGTGATCAGTGACCTCCTAGCACTGGTGGAAAGTAACTTAAATACATTTACTTAAAGGTGCCCTGTGGTGTTTTCTTGTAAACAAACAGAAGTTGCGTTTACATTCAGTATTAATCAGATGGACGTGAATCTCCGATGTCACATCTTCTTCACTGCCTTTGTTGACACATTTCTGCACTTCTTTGCTTGTTGGCTTCACTGACTATCGATCGATGAAACAACTGGCATGAAGTGAATTTGGTCGTCGGCGCGTGTACGAGTTTAAACAAAACAATTGCTTTACACTTCTTATCCACTACCTTTTAGAAGGAAATGTTGTACTTTGCACTCCACTACATTTACAAAGCAGTTATAGTTACAAGTTTCTTTGCAGCTTACATTTAAAACATATGATCAATTTATCAAATATGACAAATTGTTATAAACTGCCCAACAGTATATAAAGTAGTATAAATTAGCATGCATCAGTAATAATATAATAATGTATTATCTAGCATTATCATATTTTAACATTGTTGTTCTAATGTTTTCGTCCCTTTAAGATCTGCAGACAGATCAGTTTGTTGCCAGCCTTCGGTTGTGTTACAGGAAACTAAAATAGGGCATCCTCTTATCATGTGGTTTAGTACCCTACCAAAATAACAAGCTAAACTTGACTTACATTTTACTTCCCGTACCGTTTGACTTGTCCAGTTTAAAAGCACGCACATTTCTGTGACTCACACAAGTTGTTTGTGTCAGCATGTGTCTGGCCTTGCAACTCATTTGTCTTATAAACTTCTTTCTGTATAAATATCCTCTCTTGGATGAGCTGGACTGTCTGATTGCTGGTTTGTGATGTTTTTCTGGCATCTGCTGCAGCTGCAGAGAGACTGAGTTCTAAATATGTCACCTTTTAGATTTTCTTTCTTTCACTTCCACACTTCAGGTGCAATGACAAACGCTTGCTCATCTGAGACCGATGGCTGAGCGACAAGCTGAAAAATCACAAAACATTGTTTGTCCTGGACGCCACAAACACGCAGAGCTCCAGACCTCAAGAGCTGCTGCATTTTGCATGATAGACATCTTTCCAGGCAAACTACAACATTCTGCTGAAGTTGAAACTAATGTCTGTAGGAATAGAAATGTTGAAATACAGTGGCTGCAGGGTGCGTTCATGCGCTTCACTGCAGCATTAGTTGACATGTGTTTAAAACCACTGCTCCTTTAGAGTGCTATCATCATTTTAAAAA
Organism: Gadopsis marmoratus; assembly: GCA_036023855.1. Lineage (NCBI taxonomy): Eukaryota > Metazoa > Chordata > Actinopteri > Centrarchiformes > Percichthyidae > Gadopsis > Gadopsis marmoratus. Next base: position 10,196 of record JAVQJF010041444.1, read on the forward strand.
ATGACCTGTGTCAAATTGAGTTGTGATGACATTGTCATGAACTGTTTCGTGTGTCAGAACCACAGAGAGCTTGTAGCACCCAACATGGAGAAATACATGTAACAAACCCAGTAACCTTTGTGTGTGAGAGAGAGAGAGAGAGAGAACCCCGAGCACCAATAACAGGGTTTGCCTTTTCAGTTTCTGTGTGACCACGTGACTTCCTCTCAGCCTCCGCACTCCACAATTTCTTTTCTTTTTTTTATCTGACAACTTTGGCAGTGACAGAAACCCTCGCCGATTGAAACTGGTGTAGTGCGTTCACGGCTTTTTGTCCAGAGAGATCTCAGGACCACTGAAGAAGAAGAAAATGTTGAGGCGAAGGCCTTCCAATGCCTCGGAGAAGGAGCAGGTGCAGAAGAAGAAGGTGAGCTGAGTTTTTGGTTATTAGTTTGTTTTGGAAGGTGACGAAGGTTTAAAGTTAATGTGTTCAATCTGAGCTTTAATAAATGTATATATTATAGACTGTATATACTATAGAAGAGGTCTCTGTGACACACTTGAAACACTTGATGTTTGTGCTGCAACAGTAGGTACAGCTGTCTTTGTTGCACATCTTTTTTCAACACAGGATGTCTGCTCAAGTTGAACAAACCCACAAACCCACACACAAACACACAACACCTAAAGCTCAGTACAATCCTTATGGTTAAAACAGAATTTTCTTTTTAAATGTCTAGTCTAACTACTCTATTGCCTCAACATATTCTTTGTACGTTTTTAGAAAAGTAAAGTTCCTGTATTCTGGAAGGGTGAATCATTGCTGCAGATGTAGTTTGAGTCACAGTAGGCTTCGTGGCTTCTGGTGTTTTCGTCTGCAGCTGCCAACATGAGTGTGAGCCTCCTACGCTCGACACCAGTGGCCTTATTTTCCATCCACAGCTCCCCTCCTGTGGTCCAATTCACGCCTTGTCATTACACATCTCATTGCCTCTGTTCTCGGCAAACGTCTCCCAACACATAATTGTCAGCAGCGATAGTCGAGGCTGGTGAACGTCATTGCTCCACGACACGAGTCAGAGTCACTGCAATTGTCAGCATTAATAGAAGATTGATTTATCTGAAAGCTTTGTGCCTTTTTAGGAAGGAGAACTGAGGCAGGAAAAACAGACTTTACCAGAAAAAAATAACTTGTAATAGCCTCATAATAAAGGTAATTTGTTCCTTTGACTGCACTGGTGGTTTAATTCTTCAGGGGAGACCCATCAGCCGCCAGCACTGACTGGATGTCTGCAATGATTGGCTGCCAGCAGTTGCTCAAGTTGCTTTGCCCGTTTCCTGTGGTTTCAGCAAAGACTCGACATGGATGAGCAGCAATAAGATAATGCACAGCGACGTGTGGTTAAAAGGAAAATTAGACGAAGAATTTCCACCAGAGACGTGAAAGTTATGCAAAAAAGTAAAAACTTTGGCTTTTTATTTTCGGTTCAAAATATGTCTAAAGCAAATGCAAGTGACATGCTATAAACCAGACTTGGTGACCAGGAGAAAGGATCAGTCCTTTAATTGATTAGTTGATTGACAGAAAATGTATCAGCGGCTGTTTATATAACTGATTAATCGTTTAAGTCATTTAACAAGAAGAAATGCCCAAATACCTCCAGTTTCACCTCCTCAAGTATGAGGTTTTGGGAATTGAATATCTTTAGGTTTTGGACTGTTGGTTGGATAAAACACTTTTTACAACATTTTGTTGACCAAACGATTAGTCGATTAATCGAGAAAATAATCAATTTATGAAAAAAATCCTTACGTGCATACCAGACTTTGAATTTTACAGTAAGTTCTGTTCTTTTTCAGATTCAGACTAGCAACATGCATCATCATACTGATTAAGATTATATATATGATATTGAGTTCAACTTAAATGATGAGTTTGCATGTTGTTTTACATGTGTCTTAGGTAAAGTCAGTCTTATGAATACAAATGGTTTATTTCAGTTATTCATGAATAATTTCCTTTGTGTTTCCTGCTCAACTGCACTTGTAAGAAGGTTTTCAGAAGCAGCTGCAACATGCAGATATTTAATGACCCAGATTCATGACTTTATCTTCGATATATGAGTGAGGAGAGACAGTTGTTCCTTCTGAGAAATCCCTCTGCAGATTCATTCTGTGCACACACAGGAGATAAAAACATGCGTGCACATCTGTGAGATTAGTGTGAACGTTGCATTAGAAACCACCAAATAATTTGCTTTGTGGTGGAAGAGTTATTACTGGCCCTTTCCTGTCTGTTACAGCTTGGTGGTAATTTAAAAATAAATGTGAATATTTGTGTGTTCACAGCTCACTCTGCAGAGGTCCAGCAGCTTCAAGGATTTCATGAAGCACAAACCCACCTCTCCTGTTGTGTCAGAAAAGGAGTTTGCCTTAGAGGAGAGTGTAAGTTGGATGTTTTCGCTCAAACATACACATAAAAACACACAAAACACATTATCAGACATGCAATACATCACTGTTAATAAAAAGTAGAAGTAGATATGTTATAAGCACTTTGTGTTTAAAGTTCCTAATTGGCAGTTCCTAGAGATATTTTATCACATTGTTCCTCATTCGTCATGCTGTGACCCAATGACACCACATCCAGAAGAGACCAAAGTGCTCAAAAGCCAAGCAGACATTATTATCAGTTATGGCTGTTACAGAAGTGCACAGTTGGTTTCTTCCTGATTTAACACACTGCTGCACATGTGGGCAGATGTTAACACTTTAAAAGTCACAGAAATATGATAACTTCCCATAAACGTTCTGTGCACCACGAGTGGATGTTGGAGGACAAGTAAGCGTAGAGGTGTAGAAGAAGAGAGGAAATAAGAAGTGTTGCAGAGAACCCAGATGACAGCAGCATGCAGACAGGATGTCCTCTTGTGTGAGCCAGTCAAGCAGAGAGCCTCTGAGTCAGACAGTTGCAGAAGCAGCAAGCATTTAACCAGGAGTCTGACAGAGTTTGAGTTTTATTTCTATATTCATTACATCTTCTCTCTCTCTCTCTCTCTCTCTCTGTGGTGGCACTGTGTTTGTCAGTGTGCTTGTTTACCGCAACGGTCATCTCTCTTCACTCTGAGTGCTTCATTGAGAAAGACTAAACTCAATATAATTTTGTGAGAGAAAGTTCAGTTCACGAGAATTTGAGTGCAGCGTACAAAGAAAACAGCTCTTAAAAACTCTGCTACACTATTATGAAACAAACCAATCATGAATTTTCTCCAAATCTAACACCACTTCTGCTTTATTTTCCTCTGCAAATGACAGGGGACTCGACCTCTGTGTCCTCAAACAAACTGAAAACATACTTAACTTTCATTAAGTTTGGTAACGCTCTCAGAAACTCTCAGAAACTTTCAAACACACCCGGCCACAATAAAGTGCAGGTGTGTGTGTGCATGTGTGCTGTGCATGTGACATTGTGGGTAACAGCAGTAACACATACTGCAATAAGACTTACTCAAACCCCATTACCACAAAGTTTGTAGGTTTTAATAATATGTGAGTACTTGTGTAACTTGCCAGAGATGTGAGCACTATGAACCACGGTGACACTTATTTTATGTCAATGCCACAGTTTTGCCATTTTTTTAAACGCACTCAAACTTTACTTCACTTTCAACTTAAATACAGTTGTACCACATAATCCTCTCATCTCCAAACATCTGTTGACAAATGGCTGAAATAGCTAATGATATTTCTTTTTTTCTCTCATCTCAGTTTGCGGAGTGTGCAACAGCAGAGGAAGCTGTGAAAAGTGGCAGCAAACTGGGCAAGAAATGGCGCAACGTTATCTCACGTACCATGACCCGCAAAACGTCCAAAATGGTGCAGAAGGCTCTGGCTGAGGAGGGGGTAAATCCTGTTTACAGTTACAGTAATATATGAAGATCGCAGTATTTAAAAACTTTAAAATAGTGTCTATAACACATCATTGAACTATAAAGTATTGCTGAAGCAAACACCTTGACATCTGTAAACTATTGCTGCTCCTGAAATACTGTATAGAGCTGCTGCATAAGTATAGAATTGATGCATAAGGATTGAAATTGTCTCCATCTAGTGGACATATGTACGTACTGTTTGTTTCAAAATAGTTTGATTTTCAGTGGCTGAAAGTACCTAAGTGCATTTAGTAAGTACAAGTTATAGGCACTTGTATTTACTTGAGTATTTCCATTTCATGCCACAATCTAATAATATATAATATTATAGCACTCACAGTGCAAATTTATCAAATCAGAACCAGGTTGATTGTCGTACTAGGCAAGTACTTTTACTTTTAATACTTAAAATACGTTTGCTGATAATATTGTTCTTTTACATTCAGTGCAGTAATTTGACTCGTAATGGAGTAATTTTACAGAGTGGTATTGCTACTTTTACTTTGTCATTTCTCATTATTAGGATGTTGCAAGTTATAGTGAACAACAAAGAAAACCAGAGTCGATGCATGAAGCCTTATCTTGTTAGAAATGTGGCCTCCTGATGTGTCCTTGAAGTTCATACTGACCTGAATTTCAGAATTTAAGCAAATAATTACTTTCCTAAAGGGATCAGTTAAATTTTGGAGCCCTGGAGTTGACTAAATGTAGTAAAAGGTTATCAGACAAGTCAAAAGATGTTTTGTTTTTTTTAAATAGTGTAAAAAGAATCACTTGGTAAAAATAACTTTATTTTTCTCTTCTATTTATCTGTCACTATCTTATTTTATTTAATTTATTTTAGTTTAGATTAGTTCTATTTTTGACTTGTCTGGTAACCTTTTACTACATGTTGTCAGTTTCAGGCCTCCATGTTAAATGTGTCAATACTATTGTTTTTAAAAATGATTTCTATGGAAAGCTTCATCATTATGTGACCTTCAGTTTCTATTCAACATTATTAAGTGAACTGAAGGTGAATTGACCTTTCACCTGCACTGTCGTCGTCTGTGTCTCCAGAGTGAGAGCGGAGAGGACCTGTCTCCGGTCTCTGCTGATTGGCTTCCAGATCTGAGTGCAGGACAGAGGACGTCTGTGTGCTCCACAGGGTCAGAGGACACTGCACCCAGCCCCATCACCCGCCAGCTCTCAGGCAGTAAGTGTACATCTGTGTCCCTATAAAGTAGAGGCTCTCAAACTGTGGTGTGGGGGGGGAAGGGAACATAACTCAGTCAAATCTGAACACACAGATATAACACACATATTTTTAGATGTAGCGTAACACTTCCCAGTGAGGGAAGTGTCCATAAATAAATAAACTTTAATAAATCTGCTTAGAAATCACAGGAAATTTATGTTTTCTTCAGTATCAAAGTCATCCAGTGTTAGTTGTTTGTTAATCCATGAGTACATTGAAAACAGGAAGTGCTAATTGCTAATTTGGCATGCTTTTAATGGTGCCAATTTGCCAAACTTATATATTACTGTAGGCTTAAAAAAACGGGGCTCAAGTTATGGCCTGCAGTTAACTCACTGTCTCCACGGCAACATTACACTTCCCATGGCAACATTACACTTCCTGTTTACATCCCCCAATGGATTGTACTACCAAAACCTAGAGCCTTATCCCCCCAAATAGAAGTATGACAAATTAAATTACTATTAAAAGTATTAACACTGATGGTGCAACATGAATTCATTATTTTGTTGATATAAGTAAGGCTCAGAATATGCCGTCAACATGGCTCTTATATTTCTCAAACAATGACATACTCCTCTCTCCGTTCATATGCAGATATTTGCAGAGTCTTAAAAGCATGTGTACAAGTGTCTGAAGGCTCAGGATGCTTCTTATCTGTGCACCTCAGGTAGTGACAGACAGAGCCTGGACAGCGGATACTGCCAGAGGGACAGTATGAGACTGGAGGAGAACGGCATCTCTTACAACGGACCTTTCTGTGGTCGCGCTCTGGTCCACACGGACTTCACTCCGAGCCCCTACGACGTGGAGTCGCTCAAACTTCAAGTGAGCCTCGGGGGGGGAAGTCTTCCTCGCTGTCTGCGATTTGGCCCTTGGCCTCTTTTGCTGTCTCGTCTAGTTGTCCTCCAGGGAGCTTGTTAACAGAGCGAAACAAGACGGGGGTTTTTGATTATTATTCTTTAAGGCAGACTTTAAACTACATGACCCATTACTGACTGCCTGTTTGTGATTAGTTCACAAAGAGAAAAGCCTTTTAAAGGATTTTGAAATGTCTCTCTCTTAGAAAGGAGACATCATCTACATCATTGAGAAGCCCCCCGTAGGGACCTGGACAGGGAAGCTCAACAACAAAATGGGATCCTTCAAGTTCATCTATGTCAACCTTCTGCCTGATGAGAGCCCCCCATCCAGGAGGAGACACCGCAACAGCAAGACCCACCGAGCCAAATCCAAACCCAAGAGCCTGGAGGAGGTGCTGGACACCATCGGTCTTACTGTAAGATACACTCTGATAGTGACTTGTTGTTGTTGTTGCCCACATCACAATCATGGATAGCCATCTAAACGCTCGTGTTTGTGTTGTTGTGTTTCAGGAGCTGAGTTCTTTGCTGTCCATGCACGGTTTCCAGAGCCTGGAGGACTTTGCAGGACTTAAGGAGTCTCACCTCAACGAGCTTAACATCACAGACCCAGAGCAGCGCTCCAAGATCCTGAACGCCTCTGAACTGCTGAGAGACTGTAGGTTAACACACTATGAAGCAGCAATAATCTTTCATAATGATGCTTCTCTGCTGGCTAGAAATAAGAAAATACCTCTAATCCAGAACTGTAATCAAATCTGGAAAAAATTGTCCCAATGAAAGACAGTTAGTGTCTTTGGGGAATACTGCTGTCAGAATTTTTTCTGCCTCAGCTACATAATTAAGTACATTTTATGGCTCAGTTGCACAGAATTACACTCACAGTTTGTAGTTAGGCTCAAATCCAACTTTCCTCCGATATCATGGTTCCTCTGAGCTCAAGACAAATCATTAAACATGATTTGAACACCAGAACTGGAACAACAGCTATATGTTTCCTGTTAATTATTTTGAGTTGGAGCTGATTTATATCCAACCATTGAACTATATGACAAACTACAGCATATTTTCTAAAGATTTACTATTTATTCTTAAATATTCAATAAAACACTTCACTTTCTATCACTGCATTGATGAATTTTAAGAGTCATCTTTTTTTTTTAATCTTTTAGAGGAGTTGGTTTTACAGTGAAGTCGACCTGCCACCAAAACACTGAGGGAGCCAAAACAATCCAACCTGTTACGCTGGTTTTGTAGCAACCGCAACACGTCCTGACGTAGGAAAGCAAAACTGAGTTCAGAGTGGAGTTAACCCATAATCAAACTAGTAAAATGCTAATATTAATACACTTTTTTTTGTGTAAAAACAAATTCCACAAAGATGAAAAATGCAAATTAAATTCACCCTTTAATGAAGAGATCAACAGGGCTGAGAACTCAAGAAAGAGCACATTTGATTGGAACATCATGCTACAGCGCCCCCTAGTGTGGCTGTAAAAAGTACTGTGACAACCAGCACCTGCAGACCGCCAGTCCAAGTGTCCCCTGTACAAGAAATGACTTGAGTCACATTAAGACCACAAAACACAAAATAGTAATTTGAACATATTTACTGGATTGGTGCCTATATATGTTCACCAGACCTCTCAGAGTCCAAGACGAATAAAATAAAAAAATAAAAGGATTGTACTGAGCCATTCTGTATTAAAGTGTGATCCTCTTTGGCCCCCGTGTAGCTGAAGAAGAGTCAGAGCCAGAAGAGGAGGACAAATCTGTGGAGGGAGCCAAGGAGCCGAGGGATTCAGGCTGCTTCGAGAGCTCGGAGAACCTGGAGAGTGGACGTGAGGAGCCAAAGACAGCGCAAGAACGTCGGGATGCAGCATCAGAGGAGCAGGCAAACAGGGAGATACATGAGCAGGAATCGGAACAGCAAGAGGACAAACAAACAGAGCACCTGGATGCCCTGCAGGAGCAGCTGCAGGAGCTGACGGTGGACGAAGGATCGTGAGAAATGATGGGGAAAATACTCAAACTTCTTTTATTCCTAGTTATCAGGAACTCTCTGGACAGAGCTTTAATGCCATTAAAAATGCCTCTTCATTATGAGAGCGCAGACTGGTGGTAGGAACACAGTGTGAGGTTGAAATACTGAATGAGCATGATGCTCTTGTTTGCTTGCACTATGGAGCAAAGAAGCACAAAGAAGTCTTTGTCAAGTGGTTACGCTTTTTGATGTTGTAATGTAGGAATTTCTTAGGTTATCTTTCTCTTCATTATAACCCTGTATTGAACATTTTAATGTTGTGCAGTCCGATACAAATATGAATGTAAAATATTTTCTGATATTTTTCATGTAACTACTTGCTTGCTTTTACTTGTGCGTTATGCGGTACAAAGTGCTGATTTAAGGGTGCTGTAAATAGAATTTGAATAAAACAAAATTCAGTGAAATGTTAATGTAATCTATTATTACCATAATTTTTAAACCCTTTTAACTTTAAGCAAGTTAAAGAATACATTTATTTAATTAGAAATCTATATGACTCCTGGATAATTAAGTTATTTTGGCTAAATAATTTTAACTCAAGGTCCACTTACTAGCTGGTTCCAGAGCTTTCAACTGCATCTCAGTCTTCAGCAGTAAATTAAGTTTGCACAGTTGGACCAAAGTGGTCGACCAACCGACAGCCCGGGATTGCCGTCCTGGAGCATGCTCCATGGTTAAAACACTACAACATTTAGTAACAAATTAACAAAGAAGTGATCCACCGAAAATACAGATGAGGAAGTGGATTAGGCTAGGACTAATGTCTCTTCCAGATGTTTACAATCTTTTGTAAGACCCCTTCCATTCCTTGCAGCATTATAGCCTGCAGAAAGTGGTCACCCACAATTATGATGCCACTGTTTTGAAAGATGACTTATGGAGAAAATTTAATTCACACAAGAGTTTGTAATAATCCAGGAGCACAACTATACCGGTACAGAAAACAAGTCCTCTGTTGAATATTTAATAATAGTGGATAAACTGAGAGCTGAGCAGTCTCCTCAGGATTTCTTAGACCAGGAACTCCCATCATAAGAAAACCTCTTTTAAAACAAAAATGATAATAAGACAATATTGTTTATTTACCAGACACATTGATCATGTAAAAAGAAGTGAAGTAAATTGAATGAAATACATACTGTATAGTCACAGTGTTGATACTAAACAAAGTGAACATAAATAAGAGTTCCATCAATGGTATAGTACTGTATCTGTATACGTAATAGATTGATCAGAGCATTCAGATCTGACCACATCATGGCATTTTAACACAGAAATCATACCTACAAGAGCTCAGCTCGGCTCTACAGTCTGCAAACCTTTACAGCTAAAAATCAAAAAGTCTGACAGTCCCTTTAAAAATCTGCTTTGAAACCGTTACCCAGGATTTCAACACAAACGTCCCTTCTTTAATCAAATATCAATCACATACATTCTTGCTTCTCGGTGACAGCAATGTAAAGCGGTCAAATACACCAAACTGTCTACTCTCCAGAAAGAAAACCGACTAAAGTTCAGCTTTAAAACTGGTCTTGTTTCGGAATTCTCATTGGAAGGTTTTCCAGGCAAATACTCAGCAGTTACACCATTTTATTTATTTAGCAGAAACAATACTGCCACACACTTTACAGCTTCTTCCAACAGAGACGTGTCAGTTATCTCTCATGTTCTCTTGAAAGTGTTGAGAAAGTCAACACGGATAAAGGATTAATCTAGAGCAGAAGCTTGATTAATCGAGCAACACAAAAATAGATTGTCGACAATTTGAATGGACTTTTAAAGCAAAATCCCCTAAAATCTGCTAGTTCCAGCTTTTCAAATGTAAATATTTGCAGATTTCTGACAGTAAATTTAATATTTTGTTTTGGACTTGTAGATTGGACAAGCCAAATATGTAAACTTCAATGTATTAACTCAGTTAACCAACAAAACCATCCACAGATTAATCAATAATGAGAGAATTTGGCCTAGTTTCATCTTTTCTGGTCTGAAAGTGTCTTAAACTCAGTCTTGAGCATTAAATTGTGCCACGAAAATTATGGTACAATGAAAATAATCATACAGCTGCCAACAATCCCAGCGTCCTGAAATTAATTTTCACTCTTTGTTTGGCAAATTCTTTTGGAGTTTAAAGGAGAACTTGTGACCGTTTTGAGTCGATAAAGCATCTCGGGGAGATTTCAGTCTGAAACGATGCTGTTGACACACTAGAATTTCTACACAAGTATATTTCACAAACACTGTGTCTCGCATACAACACAATCACTGTTACAAACTCTCGCTATCAGCTAACGTCATTTAAATACTAAGAATAAGCTTCTTTTCTTTCTCTCATATGTCTGTGTGGGTGTGGATGCTGTCCCCTCGAGCGAACTGTGACCAAAACAAAACAACTTCTCGAGCCACATTATAGGCTGTGCTCTGTCTGAAATACACATATGTGTGAAAAGAAAGGATTGAGCGTCTTTCTCACTCTGCCTTGGCATTATTCTCTGCGATAATGAGCCTGCCATAGACGGCTGCAGTGGAAGCGGCCTCGGGCATACTGTAAGAATAAGGGCCACAGAAAAAGATACAAGGAAAACGGAGTAGAGTTGATTATGAGAGCCATTTTTTTTTTCCATAGAGGGAGGGAGGCAGAGGACGGCTGGAAGAGTGAGGACTCAAGAGGAAGATCAGCTCCAGTTTGCAGGAGGAGGTGCTCAAGCTCACAGGCAGTATAATTTACACTGGCCGCACTTACGCTAAAAGAATGAAACAATACTTAGCTGCAATCTCTCCTCTTCACTGATCAGCTGACAGCTTTTCAGTACATCTATACCTGTTATAACTACAGTATGTACAATTCAACAATGGCTTTGTTTAGTTTTTACTTCATAAGATATTCAGTGGTTCCCAACATTTGACCTGTGACCCCTTAAAACACAGCAATTTGAACTTGTCACAGGTTGAATAGCTCTACCTGCTGGGACCAGTCCAAACTAAGAAAACATTTATTTTTTAAATTTTTTTTAAAAAGGATACTATTTTGGGTTACATGGTTTGGTTCGAGTTAGATGAACAGATTGATAATGTTGGATCGGTCGATACCACTCTCATTGCAGAACATGAACTCTGCAAGCAAGCAAACAAAAGAATTTCCCAAAATGTCAAACTATTCGTATAAATCATCTAGACTATTAAGGGTCCGAAGCCCCAGGTTGGGAACCACTGGACTAATTAGGGTATAAACGTTGGCATTTCTCATTTAACTCTGCATCAGTGGTTACATTGGATTTCAAAAGCGTCTCCGTTACTAGACCTCAGTTGCATTTGATAGTACAACTGTTATGATAAGGCACTGTTACTACAAGTGTCTACTATCATCAGAAGTCAGGCCTTTTCTCTCACACACACACTGGGACTCTGGATAAGCATCTTCTGTGCATAAAGCAATTTCATCTGTATTAGAGCACCGACATCACACGGCATCCTGGATTATACAAAAATGGAAGGACAGGCGTTGGTCTGGATCAGATCACTTTAAAAAAAATGCACGTAAGTAACAACAGTACTGAATGCAGCAATATCTGAATACAAGGTAGATTTTGACTTGCCTGGAAGGGGCCTTTATGATATCTCAGCTACGGATTTGCATGTCCTCCTCCTGCCTGGACATCACGTGCACTCACAGACTTACAGCTGCAACCCTTCTTTCCACACTCTCTTCTCATGGTTTGCATAGGGCATGTAATGTGCACAAAACCGAAAACTGACTGTATGTATGAAGTTTTGTACATGTCCAGAAGTTAGATAGTCTTTGCCAGACACTTGCAAGGAGTATATTTAAACTGGCCTCTCACATTAAATGCCATTATGCAATTTTAAATAAAGAACAAAAAGTAGTACTGGCAATCAGCAGCCCACAGGTCATACGTTTGGAGAGTTTTTCTCCTCTGCAGTTCTCCCAGCAGCTTCTACCCCTGCGTGTCTTTTCCATGCAGTATTCAGGAGACAGAGGAAGCTGCTGACTCTCCATTAAATCACTCCCCCTCCTGCAGGAGGAAGTATCAATCAAACATCTCTGCAGCTACTGGTGGGGAGAGGAGGGAAGAGGAGGAGCTGCCGCAGAAGCTCTGCTCTTCTGGTGGAATGTAGGGCAGAAGTCGGAGAATAACTGAGACACCCGCACAGTAATCAGACATTGATTATTAATGTTTCAGTTCCTGACCAGGCAGGACACTGGGTGGAGTGGCTATGATGAGAGCCGCCCCCTCATGCAGCTAATGGGCCTTGTCTTTGGTGAGGGATGGTTCTGGATCAGGCTCGGGTGAAGCCAGGGGTGGAACCTTTGGAGCAGGAGGGTGTTCCTCTTTGGGGGAGGAGCTCTTCTCTGCTGAGGTGGCAATGCTTGGCTTGGCATCATCAGGTGTGTGCTCATTGGGGATGAGCGGAGCTGTGGTTTTCTGTAGGCAGAAGAAGTAATGCTGAAAAGATGCAGTAAGAGCTACTGATGACTAACTGAGCTGCAGCAAAGCATCACAGGAATAAACAAATGCATACAACAAGCATGTCATTGGTGGCAGAATATAACTAGCTATGCTGTTTCACCGTTTTAGGGTTATAAGACACACGTCTAGCAGAGCAGAACTCCATATAACCAATCGATGATTGACATAATAGCCACTGGGTGTTGCTAAAACTGATAGCAATAGCTGTGACATGACACCAAGTGCCTCAAATCAAATGGCTGCATGCTGACAGTCATGTGCCAAAATGACATTTTTAAATTCAAATTGTATAATTGCTGGATTAAATCTATTCCATTAAGTCCAAACAGCAACAGCTCAGAGATCAAACTGGATGGATTTATTTGAAGATCACAAAAAGTTAAAGTAGTTGACTCTTTCCTTGCTGACTGATTGTTTCCAATAAATAGCTCCATAATCCGTTTGAATGTGGCCACAGTGCAGAGGGATCCGGCCAAATAGTACAATTTTCCACATTGCAAAATTCAAATTTCGCAATGTGGCATCACTGAGAAAGGCGCTGCGCTGGCCAATCAAATACGTGCTAGCACACTTTTCCGGTAGATTACTTTGTAACACAACATCTTAATGTGTGATCACACAGATCCACGCTGTTGCATGGATGTTGTCTACAAGTAGTGGTTAGTGATGCTATCTTTCTGTCTTTAAAGGGTGAGAGAGAAAGGCCAGGCACAGTAGGGTCAACTTGGAGAAAAGTGTCCTCTGTGGTCACACATTACAGTGTATTCCAATGCCGTGAAATACACTACTTCAGAATTATCTCATAATTAGGCACAAGAATTAAAACAACTGGATTAAACAAATAATGAAAGTAGTCCAAGTGCGCAAAAAGACCAAAGCTGTATTGGTACCATCCTTGGGTAGATCAACTGGATTTTCCAAAACAATTCAGGAGATATAAAAAGGTTTGTGTAATGCTTAATAACTTTAACTTCCACTGTATGTAGCAGAGAGAAGAATTTCAATGAACATGATCAATAGCAACATGAGGAGAGACACGATTATACTTTAATGTGAAATAATATGCAGAGCACAAACACGACTAATGACCCAGCTATCAACAGAAATATAACAAGTGAACAATTATAAATGGATAAACAATGGTAATGGTAAACTATGTAAAGATCCACAAAATGGATCCATATATCCACGTGTCACAAGATGAATTATCAATAAGAAAAGTGCTCTCCACTTAGAGCACACTTCCTCTCTCTCACACATACCTCCTTTCTTCTCTCCAACACTCTCTGTAATTGGTTTAGAGTCCGTTTTTATGGTGGCTCTGTATTCACTGTTCTGCAGCCTCGATCCACTTTAGAGGCAGGCTGAGAGAAGTGTGTGTGTGAAGGGGGAGGGTACAGTCAGTGTGTGTGTGTGTGTGTGTGTGTGTGTGTGTGTGTGTGTCTGTGCGTGTCTGTGTGTGCGCACACCGTGGTTTGTGACACTGGGTTGCTGCTGGAGGAGGAAGACGGTGCAGCAGGCGTTGCAGAAACAGGCGAGTCCTCCTGCATCAGTCCTCTCCTGTCCAAGACACTGGAGGGTGAAACAAAGCCACTGGTTATTCACCAGAATGAAGCACAGGAGAGGGAGAATCTTTTCGATCACAGGCACTGATACAGAACTCATTGATGACAGTAGGAAGAAAGCAAAAAACTTAATAGAGATAACATGACAATAAATAAATAAAGATGTCGGATTCTGATTCAGATTCAAAACATGCATTTAATAGAAAATCAACCAAACAATCCTGTATGCCACTATGGTGATTGGTGAGTAGTGACTCCATGAACAGAGCTGTTTAATTCAAGACATGATACGAGAAATTTACCTCGGGTACGATGGCCCACAGAGCACCTCGCAGCAGTTTTTGATGAAGTTCTTGTGGCTGTAAGGGTTCTGGACTCTGTTCTTTCCCGACCAGGATCCTTTAATCTGGCCAAAACAAAACATTCACAACACTCATCACTGGAGCAGCAAACCTTCCCAAACTGCCAACCAACATCAAACACATCCTGATTTACAATCTCGCTCACTTCTTGTTAAAAACAAAAAAAAATTCCCTGTGCTTATACCTTATTCAAAAGCATAGTTCCTTTTTTAGATGTTTTTCCTGCAGGCTTGGCTTTGACCTACTAAAAAAGATCTTGTCAGGGATTTAATGATTCCTGGTTTAATAGGATCTCTATGTGCCAACGAGCATAGCAGGTACAGATTACAACCACTTTAATAATTCATTGAAAAATCTGAGAATTCATACAAACTATTCCACCAGTAATAAATAAAGTTCTTCTACACTGTTCTGTATATACATTCTCATGCATTATTTGGCACAAGAGGCACATTTTAACTCCTAAACAACTGATTTTCCTCTTGTTTTTCTTTAAGTAGCTTTGAAGTGGAAACATCACCTTATTCCACACTGACTGTATCATATATATATATTTATTTATATACACACACACACACACACACACACACACACACACACTGTATTGGCTTGTTTCATATTCATATGTTTACTGTGAGTGAAATATTCAAACCCAGGACTTTTTATGGCTCCATAATTACATCAAATGCAAATAATAATGTCTTGTGTATCATTTGATTAACATTTCCACAAAATTCAGCCTCACATATCTGGTGTCTTTGCGATCTCACAACTCTTCTGCCTGTTTTTCAGATTACAGAAAAAATAATGTGATCTACATTTTTATTTACAGTTAATATTCTCCTAAAAAGGACTCTAGAATAAGACATCAACGTTAACACAGCAAAGCAGAATGCTCTTTGTAGTAAAGATGCAAATATTTATCACTTCTATCAAGGAAACTAAACATGCTTTAAATAGGGTTACTGTATTAACAATAAAGCACAGGTTAATATAGAATTTTTTCTTATACTACCATTAATATGGAAAACACAATTACCAATTCTTTTATCATAATTTCTTAAATGCTAGACTGATTTAAGAGCAACTGAAACTAATAATACAGACTAGATGATATTTTTATTTACCCCAAAATACATGCAGAAGAAAAGTAGCAGTAGAAAATCGGGTGATTTTGGCTGGACAGCATGAGCTTGTACTGACTGACCCTCTGGCGGGTCAAAGAAAACTGCTTTTTTGTTGCAGCAGATATAGGTCAATGGTCTGCCCATGAGGTACTTCACTACTGCATGCCTACGTGTACTGTGTGTGTGTGTGTGTGTGTGTGTGTGTGTGTGTGTGTGTGTGTGTGTGTGAGAGAGAGAGACACAGTTGACAGAGCATGTGTCATCCTATAGGAGAACAGCTACAACACTCAAGGTGCCTTCTCGTTCGCCCCGATTCCACCATTCCTATCTTCCTCTTCTCCCTCACATACTCCCCCCTCCACCTCCCCTCCCAGCAGAGTTTCTGGCAGCGTGCCCAGTCCCTGCAGGTATCGATGCATCTATTATTAGGCCAATCACAGATGTTGAAGCGGCCAGGCTGACAGCCATTGTTTCAACTCCTGGAGCAACATCACACTGTACTGTAGGCACACGTTGCGCAGCTTCATTACTGATTAAATGAGAGAAAGAAAAAAAAATGAGGCCAGCTTTCCCACAGGAAAGAAAAAGGGGAATTATAAATTAATCTTTACAGCAAAGCATGAGTGCAGTCTCTTGCTTTCAGCCATCTAGAACCTCCCACCGACATTGCTGCTGCTCTCTGCTTCTCGTCAGAACCTCTGCAGTCGGATCTGGGCTAACAAAGCCTCCAATAAAGTATGCACACTGTTAACGCTAGTATACACAGACGCAACACGAATTTCTCCCTCTGTGGATTCATCCACCTGCATCACCAGCACACATCATCTGTTTTACATCAGCCTGAATGTGGGTGTGTGTGTGAGATCAATGGTAATGTGATCAAGCAATCAATATTTTTTCCCCCGATTTAGCCTCACAAGCTTCTTCTAAATGTGGCTGACAATTTGAGAGTCAGAACCCAGCTGGCCTCTTTTGTTCTTATTCAAGCTCAATTCTATCATTGGTTTTATTAAGAATAGAAGTTATTCATGCGTATTTTTAGATCATTAGTCGTGTTGGCTTCGTGAGGAGAGAGGAGTCCAACTGCTTTGAGCACTCAAAGCATTTAGCAGCCAATTTGTCATATGGCTAAGACTGAGCAGAATAAAACTGCTCCTGCTGTATTGGCCACATTTAGATTTTTGTGCTCAGTGCTCTGGCTTTTATTTTTTTTGCAGTTACAAAACAGCTTCAAGTGCATTATCACTAACCTCTGGGCTTTAGTGGGATCTAAACTCATTAACATGGGGCCCAGGAAAACCAAGATGTTGCAATCAGATTCGTATTGGTCTGGCCAACAGAGACGCATATGTGTTTTAAGTGTGAATGAAAGTAATGTAAAAGTGTGTTAAATTGCATCTGGATTTGATCTGGAAACAAGATACTTGACTTGACAAGTGTAAGAAAATACGGCTTGAGTGCAGTTTAACAGAGCATGATTTTGAAATTTCAGTCACTGGAATAAAGTACTTGATGATAATAAGGTCACAGAAAACAAACCAAAAGATGAGAAAATCCTGTTAGTCCGAGTGTTATTTGTCATGGTTCATTTGCATAAAGACAGTGTGAAACCTAAACAAAGTAGATGCAAAGTACAGCATTGTGCCCCACCATATGATTCAGACCTAAAAGCAAATCAACTGTAGATATGACAACAGCATTAGTCTGTAGATATGTGCAATTTGAATGGATTCATGGACATAAAGGTGTAAACATTTTTACAGAACATGCAGTAAGATGCACTTACGTCCTCATTGGTGGTCTGGTTGAGAGAGATCAGGTAGGTGTGGAAGCCGGTCAGTCCCACCACTGACCATAGGGTGAAGAAACACACCAACACCTCCAGCACAGTGAACTCCAGTTAAGAAAACAGCAACAGGTGTTTTCAGCCTGACACATGGTCAATGATTAAACAGTGGACAGCAGGTGTCGGCAAAATGGCAGACAGTTATGCAAAATGATTAAAGGCAGTCATGGTCAGCGAAAAGAACCAGTCTAAAAACAGCGTAGGGTCAAAGGCAGGAGGTTTTTAGTCTTTTTACAGTGCAAACAATAAAGAATGTAGTTCAGAGTCCATTTTTCCAGCTGAAATGACAACTGTCGCTAGCATATTTTATGAGCTGTAGCTAGCTAGCTAAATTAATGATAGCTCCATGAGTTGATTTACAGTGCTGTCTCTGGTTGGCTTTTTAATGTGTACCGCTGAGCTGTTATGAAACTAAAATCTTGTAAAAAGGGTCTTAAATATGGACTTGATCTCTATACATGTTATCATGCTAAACAACTGAAGCTAAAGCTACAAGCATCAGGCAAAAAGGTCAGCATCCTCACCAGTTAATAATCTGAGCAGAAGACTTATCATACTCTTAATATAATAATGCTAGGACTAACTGGCTCTACACTGCAATGAAGCACAGTGCTATTTCTTTATTGGAAACCTTAAAGATCAGAATTTTATCATGTTCTACCATAACCCTGTTTGGCTGATTAGCATACATAATATTTTGTATTTTACATATTTTCTCTTTCAATGTTACAACAGATAAGGCTTTTAGACTAACCTATGTCCCCAAATCCAATAAGAGGAGGACAGAGTCGCTAATGTTAGCCTAAACTCTAATAGCATTCAGGAGCAGCTTACACACAGTGATGATATACTACACAATGTATGTGCTAGTTGTGAACAGGGACATTTTTTGCTCTTGCGTTTTTGGTTTTGGAAAGGCTTTAAAAAGGACACGACTTTATCAAGAAATCCAAAGCTTGACAGACCTGCAGTGCCTAATTACAGATAGCTATTATTGGAAAAATCACTGTTCAAGGAGAGGTTTAGGGAACTGTCAGAGGTGGGGTGTCACACTTAAAAAGCATCTTTCATTTTCAATTCTAGGAAATCTGGCAAGCTTAGTACAGCACACACACAGCAGCTGTGTTTGTGGTATATAGTGTGGTCAGAGACTAAAAGGATATGTTCCAGGCGTTTCCTTCAAAGTGTTCAAAAAGCCATTATCCACTGAACCTGTGAAGAGAGCAGCACAGAGAGAAGTTAAAAAGAAAAGACTTTCTAAAAGTCCCACTGCTTCCTTACTCATTCTTTCTCTACTGGAAAGGCACAATTACTTCAGCATTAAAATAACAAGCCCAGAGCTAATTATCCTGACTAGAAACAGTTCCTCGTCCCTCTGTCTCCTTGCTGTCTGCACTGCGTAGAACAAGGAAGCAGAGGGATGAGGATGAAAGGGGAATCGTGTCAAGCTGTCTGTTGCTGTTGTGTCATGTCACGCTCCAGGAAAAGCCTGGTCTGAATTAGGTCATAGTTTCAGCACATGAGCATGCGTTTGCATGTAAACTGTAAGCTGCTAGTGAGCTTGTGTCACAGGTCATTCTTCCTGTTTTGGCACATTCTTTTAGCTATCCATGTATAATTCTCCCGCATGATGTACCTGTCTGTTCCATCTGATTGGACAAACGATTGACTGGATACTCACGCATGACCACGTGGACGATGTCAAAGGTGAAGATGTAGATGGTGAGCAGGGAGAGCGACATGGTGAACAGGTAGAAGTATCGGTAGTTCCTCTTGCCCACGCAGTTGCCTACCCATGGACAGTGGTGATCAAAACGGTCTGTGAAAAAAAATGTAAAGAAAAAGGTCATCATACAAGTATGTAAATACTACAGGAAGCTGCAGACCAACATTCTTAGAAAACATTTGGAAATGAAATGCGTTAAAAATACACCAGTATCAACTGCAGTCTTTTAGTAGCAGACAGCTTTGTACATCAGCTTCTGTAAACCTGCAGTCTAAATATAGTGATCACTTCCTCTTTGGAGGAGAGCCACATGAAAGCAGGGCAGGGTCAAATGGACATCAGAGGTAAAAATCTTGCTTTACACTTTTCTCTGCAGTAGACACACCACTGCACTCCCTGGATGGAGTTTCACAACAATATACAGTAAATATTTGAGGTAGAAACTCAAGAAGTGAAGCGGCTAAATAAATGGATCATTTTTATATTTACAAAGTAGAGAAGGGACCTTTTTATATAGTCCTCCCAATATTTCTTCAGCCACCCTAGCAGCATGGCAATATCTGTCTAACACGTTCTTCCAGTTTGAACAACTGCCATGAAATTTTGTACAGACATTAAGTTATTCATTGTCTCCAGAGGATGAATTGTGATCACTTTGGTGCCACGATCAGCTCCATATTTCAATGTTGAAGATACTTTGGTTTATAACCAAATACCTGAAAAACTAATTATATTGTTTAGTGCTACCTAGCAAATGTTAACATGCTAAGATGCTAGACTAAGATGGTAAACATGGTAAATATATCTGCTAAATATCAGCATTGTCACTGAGCATGTTAGAATGCCAGCATTATAATTTAGATCAAAGCACCACAAAGCACGGCCTTCAGAGCTGCTAGCATGGCTGTAGACTCTTTGTCTTGTCTAATCCTCCCCCAGTTTTTAGATTGCAATATAGAATGCAGCAGGACAATAATCCTCTTCATGTTCACTCAATATGGATGTAAAAACCCTGTAATTAAAGCTGAAAGCGCTTTACAAGTTTGATAATCAAACTGAAATGCCATTTTGCCCATTTGAATAACTTAGAAAATAAAAAAATCTGACGGACAAATGTCTGGAAGCAGACTCGCACTTTAACCCTATAGTTATTGTTTTATTTCAACTCCCATGTACTACATGCAGAGCTAAAACGACTGACTACATGGTACTTCAGGCATCTCATAATATATTAACCATAGAAGGCTCTGGGTATAAACAAATATAATTAGTGAAATGGCTTGGCTATTTTTTATTATGCTGCATATTCTGTGAGAGACTTTATCTGCTAAGAAATATATAAATAACACATTAAGTTGAGGAGACGATATGACTGCAGTAAAAGAGTGACTGAAGCATACTGCTGTGTCATGCTTGGACTGTGTGTGTGTGTGTGTGTGTGTGTGTGTGTGTGTGTGTGTGTGTGTGTGTGTGTTTCTACAGCAGGTGGACACAGATGAACCAGTGTTCACAATGACTGAGCACTTATTCCCTCACTGAGCCTCTCATATCGCCTATGAGTATAAGCTCCCCTCAGACACATTCCTCAATCTTCAGAAGCCAAATGACTGTTATTCTGCAGGGTTGAGGGACGACACAGCTGCGTGCACACACACACAGTTCAAATGGCCTTCAAAATTCAAAGCACATTCCATAAAAAGCACTCCCTGTGAAGCTTTCGGCCCATTTGTTTTCAGTTTTGTTAAACCTTTGCACCCTGTCTTCTGAGTCCAACATTTATTTATAAAGCTATGATTTTTTGATTAATTACTCTGACAAATAAATGCAGAGAGGTAATTAAGATCGAGGCTTCAGTTATAATCATCACGTCAGCAAGCTATTTTTCCCCACAAAAAGGTTACTCACCTCTCTATTTCTGAAAAAGTGAAATAAATCAATTTCAATGAGCTGGCTTTGTAAAGCCTTTGTGTGAACATTACGAGAAACGATGGCAGCTCAGGAGAGACTTCTTACCAACGCAGTTGTCACAGATGCTGCAGTGAGATGCTCGAGGTGGTCGGAAGATCTTGCAGGTGTAGCAGTACTTGAGCTTGACGATCTGGTTGTTGATCTGAACATTGCGGATTCGAGGTGGGGGTCGCTGCCCTGTGGGGACGTTGCCATTAGCAGCCTCTGTGGAAACAAAAAACAAAGCTTTCATTAGTAGGTGTTGGCAATCTCTAAAAAAGTGTCATCTAATCGCAATCCAATACAACACCACAAACTATACGTGCAAAAATCCCAAATGTGCACCTCTGACGATTTTTTCACAAATAATGAACATTATAAGCTTCACGAAGGTACTTCGACTTTACAGGCGCTCACAACATTGTGCTCCCCTGCTGTATGCATTTTAACAGGAAGTGAGAAGTAGATCTGGATCAGATCTGGATCTTTCTGATTATGTTGCACTGCAGGAGCCTGAGATTTTAAAGAGGCTGGCTAATGACCAGAGGGTTGCAGGCTGGGATCTCCCCCAGGGGAGTAACGGTTAGGGAGAAATCTACCATTAACATGCTGCATTGGGAAAGCGTAAATTGTAGAGTTAATGGACAAGAGCAAGCATGCCTATTTGGCATTCTGGGGATAAATAAGGATAAAAATTAAGTATTTGTGGAAATTAAATGATCTGGGCTGAAAAAAGTGTTCAGAGATGAGTAGAGGAAAGATTCTACATGAATTAAGTTGCATATTAATCATTTGTATACTAAAACTCGAAATGAACACTTATGTAAAACATAACAGTTTCTGCATAAAGAAATCAGTGAAACTAGCATGTTTACAAGCTTATATTAAACCACCCAAAATCTATAGACATAATAATTGTGAAATTAATTTTATCCAACAGCACAAACTGCTCTGCATTATGAATCTAGAGAACGATGGATTATTGGCTTTCAGGATAAACCAACGGAGAATAATTAATTGAGTCATCACTCACAGGGAATGATGCCACTCCCTCTGGTAGCAAGGCTCTGTCTGCTAGTGGCATTTTATATTCCAAGACGATGCCTCTCCTCGTATTAGCATTCCCCCTCGGGACCAGTTGCCAACAGGCTGAGGTGATGGAGCATCGAGGCAGCGGTGGCTTCATCAACATGCCTGCCTCAGCCTCAGAATGAGATCAAAACATCCATACCTGCCTCCTCGACTGGCTGTTAGCTAGCCCACGCTCATAACAGCAAACAGCCACCCAAACACATTAAAAAACATAGTATATAAGAGCTATAAGTGTGGGGTGGATGTTGTTAAAATAAGAGCTTCATTTAAGCTGCTACAGTGAATATTCTTCACGTGGTCATGTGAACCTTTTTAGCATTTCAGTGATGAATGTCTTGCTATTTTGGGAGATTTGCTGAGCCAAAAAAGGGAGATGTGAAGACTTAAAATAGGCAATCTATCATTGAAAGAGTTTTGGAGGCTACTTGCCGAACAATGTCATGGTAAACATAAAACCATAACCAAGAATTATAATATTCTATTTATAGAGCACTTTTCTAAAACCAAGTTACAAAGTGCTTTACACGGGCAAAAACACAATTAAATTAAAACAATAAAAGAAGTAAACGGGCAATCAGTAAGAATCAAAAAACATGAGGAAAAGCATTCTGATAAAGTATATCAATACTTTTTTCTGTCAATTAGATGAGAATATTGATACCATCTGTACACAGCTGTGCCTTCTCCACCAGGGTCAACACGGCCATATCTAGTCAGACCACCACGCCATTGTCATCCAGAGAGCGGTATGAGTCACAGTCCTGATGAGCAAAGCGTTGGCTGCCGACTAACCCAGTCTCAGAGGACCGACTGCCTCGGCCTTGCTTTTTCAGCCCTGCTCTGTCATGAGCTGAGACCAGTCTCCACCCATGCCTCTTGAGTGGAGTGAGAGAGCACGAGCAATGGCTGAAGGACACCGTGAATCTTTAACAGAGACAAAGAGTGACCACTGAGCAGCCACACAGGCAGACATGGTGGATACAAGGGGGGGCTGCAGCAGACGTATTACAGAATAAAATCTTATTCCTCCAGACTTAAAGAGAGTCTGGACAGCCCAGGGAGTGGACATGAATTTTTTTACGTTTTTGTTTGCAAAGGCTTTGTTGTGATTATTATTCAGCGTATAGTTTGTTTTGTGTAATGAGAAAACAGGATCCCTTATAATGAATGTGTGTTACACCGAGCTCTGCAGTACATCCACGGACGAGCACGCCCAACCTTTAGCAACATAAAGCACAACAAACATGAATAAACCAACAGGACTGAGGCTGTCTGCTCACTGCTTAACTAGCATACTGTATACACTGAAGTATTTATGCCTCCAAAATACTTCCACTTCAGCTACTTCCACCTAATTTGCACATCTCTGGACATCATTCTATACAAAGAACCACAACCTAGATGACGATGATGTAACAGCACATGAACTATAACCATTTGTTCTTTTGTTTGTCCACCATCGGTGGCATTATCAGTACTGATTATGCATAATAGCTATGCAGATATGCACACATCAAGGTGAGAGGTTGATGCCAATCATGCTAGAAGAGGCGGGACTACCTTAAACCTGACAAAAACCTGCAGTGGATCTGAGAATTATTACTTAAGGTGCAGGAACGGGGATGCTACTGGCAAGGCTTTATTCTTTCTGCCATCATCAGCAATCCATTGACATTTTGGCAGAAAACGTCACAACAAACTTTATCATGTACAAATGTTGTTCTAACAAACATTCTTTATATTTAAACAACCATTGTATATTTCCAATTCCAGTCAAAATCCAATAAACAATACATTTCATGTTAATTGCATGGAAGTGTTCAGACATTTCTGTTGGTGTCGTTATCATGGATTTGAATGTTTCACAGAATATACTTAATAACTATCGCTATCTGTATCTCTGTCGTTTGGTGCTGAGCAGGTAGGGTACAGTGGGTTTTTAGAGCTATTTGTCTGAACACAGCTGCCTGCTGCGATGAAAATGACGCCATGAGAGTGGCGAGAGTGAAAAAGAAGTAGAAGTAAAGAAAGTTGAGGGCCAGACAGCTAAACAACAAGCTGAAACTCACTATAAAGCACCATAAAGCCGAGGGGACCTGCAGATTCATGTACTAATTTTCTGTAGTTAGCAAACCCTTTCACATTGACATTTGTTGCACTGTAAAATATATATTTATGTGATCCAGCCAATGATTGTGGAAAACCTGTTAAGAGGCTATTTAAATGGCTATAAACACTTACTTTCTAAAATATCACATTTTTGATATTTCACATAAGCAATTTGTAGATTTGTTTTTGTTTTTTTCACTTGTCCTTGGAAAAAGGTGATGTCACATACCTTTGTGCACCAATCAGGATTTAAAAACATTTGAAACAGAATCTAATGACCGTTGGTGAGTTGTTTGGTCACCGTCAACCAAATCTGAGCAAACCATGCCCATACAGTCCTGATGAAGCTGAGTAACTTGCATTTTTTAATGTTAAACTATAATAATAGATAATACCTAAAGATGTAGATCTAATTTTGACTATGCTTATTCATGAGTATTTAATATAATAGAGAAAGATTTGAAGCAAAGTTTTAAAGGGAAATATTGGGGAGACAAGAGCTTAGGTGGTTCAAAAAGTAAGTGCTTTAAAAGTAGACTGAAAATAAACAACGTTTCTGTAAACCATTCCTGTAACTCACCAATTTCCATCTCGATGAATGTGGCTTCCTCTGGAAGAGCCCGCGGCAGCACCCCGGGGTCACTGAAGCTGGTCCTCAGTAACATGGCTATGACAAAGAGGAAGAGCACGACAGCGAAAACTGGGATGGCAGGAGACAGATGGACAGCCAGGTACGGACATCTGTAAGAAAATAAAAATAAAAACCCATAAAAGCAGATCGAGTTTCTGAAAAGGTGAAAAGCTGCCGAGCTAGTTTGTCTGCAGTTACTCCCTATAAAGTATTCAACGTTTCTCTGCATACTCATGTGCCTTGGTCCATCACTTCAGTTTAGATGCAAAATCCAATAAAAAAAAACAATTAAAATAAATATTGTACATATTTGCATCACAGCAACACATGACGACTGCAGATGACATCCTTAACAGAAATGTGAGAGACCTCTGAAAAAGAGCATGTGCAGAGAGGGCACGACACGACAACATACATTTTCTGAACTGGTGTTGTGAGCATAAGGTCATGAACCGTGTGAGCTGCCCTTTCTCTGGACCGTGCAGAAGTCATGGCCGTGAATAAACAACACCGTGCCACACTCCCCTCACCTTCTGGAAGAGTGGAGAAACATTAGCATAACTCTGTTTGCCAGGCCATTGAGATTAGAGCCAGCAGGGCTTCAACAAAAAGGCCTGCTGCTCAGTGCGATACCAGATGTGAGCTGCAGTGCAAAGTGCTGCGACAGAACAGAGCAGCAGCAGCAAAGGCTTCTACATGCAGATATTAATACTTAAACTGCACGACCTCATCTCCCTCCCATGTGGCCGGTATCATATATTCATAATGCAACACTCATGTTGCACTACAGGATTGCAAGCTACTGCATGTCACACATAAAGCCTGCCCACACAGATGACACACACTCCGCTTCGTTATAAGGAAAATGGAAATTTGGACCATTGAAACTCCACAGGGACAAAAACATTTTCAAAACTCTCCTCTGAAGAGACACACATTAGTTACTTAAAATCAAAGCCATCAGGTTACATTACATTTACACATTAATCGATTACTTGAGAAAACAGAGGATTAATACATTTAAAAAAATAATCATTAGGTGCCACCCTACTTATAAGTAATAAGGATTTTTAAAGTATATACTACACAAAAATTACAAGGTACATTTGTGTGCAATGTCATATCCGCTATGGACAGAAGTCATTTACCTGTATCACATCAGTCAAAAGACTGCATATACTGTTACAGAAAAGAGTGAGACCTATAAATTATTTTGGGTGGACGACTGCTTGAAAGCAGCACTAATGCACGATGATGATTTTATTACTACGCGACTCTTTCTGGTTTAGCTGGGATTTGTTTGATTAGACTTGCACTTTACCATTTTAGCCATTATTTTACTTCAGTACCAATGTGATTGAGTACAGAGCTAACACAACAAAAAGGTGTTTGTGTGTGCAAATACTTATGGACTGCACTGTATATCTGACATCTCATAATAAGAACAGAGACAATTGTTCATTTAGACAAATCAACTATTTTTGATTTTTTAAATGCAATATGTTTGAGTTGTGGACTGTTGATGGGACAAAACTAGTGATTTGACAATCATCTACTTCACCATTTCTCACACACACACACGGCAGTGAACAAAGTCCACCTGTTTAGTTAGTGTGTAGATGAAGCAGGTATGTCAGCATACCTGAGCAGTGATGAGACAACGCCACACACACCTGCTGGACTGGTCTGAGCACTTTCTCTGCAGTGCCTTTTTTCACACTAATGGAAAGTAGGTGCAGAGATCAAATCAATAGAAGTTTCCACTGGACCAGGCCTGTGAAATATGTTTGGGCCATTTGTTAGTGCAGAGACAGCAGAGAGCAGCCAGGGGAGCTGGACTGAGGGAAGGCAGTCTGTCGATGAAGTGTAATTCCCATAATGATGACTGGTAGGTATTCGAGGCGCACTCTATCATCGCTTCCCATCAAGCCTCCACGTACTTCCTGGATGTGACCATTTCCTCTGCTGTTGAGGAGCAGGGTGGTGCTGGCACAGTGACGTGTGTTCATCAGCCACCAGAGGCAGCAGAAAAACTGGACCTAATCAGGCCCCATGTCCGTGTGGGGGAAATGTTTATCAGTGACACGATCAATCAGACTGCCAAATGACACTCGCAAACCACATTTCCTCTCTTTCTTACTCGCCTCTGCTCTGAGAATCACAATACACTAGTTCCAATGGTGTAAAGTAACTTGGGGCCATGGTTTTAATGAGGAAGAATGCACGGAATAAAAATATGGTATCTCTGGTTGTGCTGCATTGATTTTGATCCATTTTTTAAACTGTCCATTATGAGTCTGACAATGTTATAGGAGTGCAGCACTAAACCAGTGGAGCACCCTTTTAAAGAAATAGTTTGACATTTTGAGTAATACACTTCCCTTTATTGCTGTGAGTGAAAGGAGCAGACCTTTAGCTTAACTTAGCATGAAGACTGGAAACAGGAGGAAAGAGCTAGCCTGGCTCTGTCAGAGGCAGCAAAATTCAACCACCAGCACCTCTAAATGCAATACAACTATGAATTAACACGTTAGCTACACCTTGTTAATTTAATCTGTACTAAAACCGATGTGCAATAATAACAACTTGTTTAATGGGGAGTTATCTGCCGGAGTATATTAAGATAATCATTCCAATTTGATTTTGGTGAAATTGTGTCTCTCACATTAGCCTTTTTGCACTTAAAACAAAAACATCACACTGAAAATTAGCACTACACCTGAAGATCTGATTGGTTGGCCCAGACCACAAAACAAAAATACTTTTTTTTTATTATACTTCAGTCTTAGTCACATTTAGTATGCAAATTAAGTGTTTCTGCCATATGCTAGACTGTATTTTGTTTACTTCATGGGCCCCTACAAAACTGTCATAAAATCATTAAAAAGTGACCCTTATGCCCAAAGATCTTTGAATATAGAGGAGCCTGTTTACCATTTAATAATGGGACCCGATTAGCTGAAACACCTGCAATCAGCTGGTCATACAGGACAAAAATCACATTACAAATCTAAAGCAAGTAGTGTTGCATAAGTCAAAGCGATAAGCAGTGCTGCTTATTCTGCATGGAAAGTGAGTGTGTGTGGGGGGGGGGGGGGGGCATTAGATGCATTGGGGTGTGTCTACTGCAGACTTTGATCAGAGGATTTCCCGTCTTAACTCAGGATAACACGAGCTCAAAGATGAAGTTTCTAAAGTAGGGATATCGCTAAATTAAAAATCACTTCCAACTTCTCATCAATAAAACCGCTGAACCCGGGATTAATATGTCACCATGTCATGCCTTGGTAAGTCACGACATTTTACCTTTGTTTAACGTTTTCAGCCCTTCCTTTATGAATACTTAACAAGTTGTAAGCTGTTGCAAATGTGAATTAATCATACTACAAATGAATTATGCACTCGCTGTGCAGGCAGATCCATAGTGGGCCTCTGTAACAACCTTCTGTCACACAAACATCTGTAGACTGTGACTGACTATTTCTAGGGCACTGCTGAAAAAAAAAACAAAAGCTCACAAACTCTACTTACCCTCCCTCTTCTTTTCCACATACACACAGAAAACCACACCTTTACTTGGTAAACATTCTGATTCGAGGGGATCTTATAAGTCTCTCTGCAGCAGAAATCTCAGACAACCTTTTTCACAGATGTAATCATGCTACTCAAGTGGGGACTGGGGACTAATTGGACTACAAATATCTGAACAGAATCCATTAAAACGGAGTGAGGTTATACTAAGGCTCCAGAGGGCACAATCTGGTGTCCAGTTTAAATCAGTCTTGATCTGTTACGCAACACTTAAATACCATATGAGAGAGATGAAACATGAGAGCCAGGGTCATGGTCCTTTAACTCGAATTAAAGCTAGGATTACAGATGTTGCGTCATAGAATATTCACCAAGTGAAATTAAGAATAATGATCATCATTTCAGCCACATGAAAAACAATACTGGTGATTTAACAGCATGATTAAAGAGGCATCCATCTGTATACACTTCTTCTAGGAAAGCATCTATTTCAAACCAAACAGATGAAGACAGAGTGAGAAAACATGTAAAATATATGCCTCCCTGTATGCCACAGGATGTGGACAAAAGAATATCACTTTGCCCTCCACAGAAAACCTCTCCTCCTGCCAGGGAAGTTTCCAGAGAACAAAGACTGTAGATCACTGTTACTGTAAATGGGGAATGTACTCTGAATATGGCATAAATCATGTTATTGCTCATTTAGCCAGGCCCAGCAGCCGCTTTCTGATTGGCTAACCGGGAGACAGGGTGGGGTTAGATGCTGAGGGAGGCTCAGGGCCCAGTTACAAGATCTCCTCTGACTGCAGCTGCTCGCTCCGCAATTCTCCTCAATATATCTTCACATTTTATGAAGCCGACTAGAGGATGGGTGATCAGCCTGACACACAGAACGCCTCTACTTTCAGCATATGTAAGGATGTAGATACAGACACACGCACAGGCAAAGAGAGAGGGTCAGTCTCATTACATGCACATATGCTTAGCTGGCCTCGTAGCTTGGTATCCTGGGGTGGACAGACAGATGACACACACTACTTGTGTTCCTGGTTTTTGTTCCTTAATCCAAGCCCCATATGTAGCTATCCACATGCACATATGCATGCACACACACCACATACACATTTACACAAACATGGGAACCAAACCAAACATCCATCTGTGAGGGAGCCATTTGCAGATACACGTTAGGCAAACTATCAAAGCCTTTTATACATCGCACGCAAAACATAAATGTATAAATATCCTACTCAAATATGAGACCAGTGGATATTAAATGGGCACAAAACCAACAGGGTAAGGACATGCAGTCCTAAATTGATTCCGCGTGTAAAGGAAAAAAAAAACAGGCTGGGCCCACCGCTTCAGTGAATAATTTGTTTAATTGTTCCTAATGGGATTTTCCATTTGTGTATTCGGCTGCTCGTTTCCGCAATTTAGCACAAATTAAAGCACAGAGAGGTCTCCCTGCACGGGGCGCTGATGGCTGGTGATAAAAGTGAGATGTCTGCTCGGCTGGTGTTGGATTCGAGCCAGCCCACGCCAGGACACTGCCCTCTCTGTTCTCCCATCTATGCCGCGGTGCAGCTCACAGCTCAACCTCAAGCCAACGTGTGAGGAATGAATCCTCCAAAAACAAAGACAACTACGTGACAAAGACAGTGTATGTAACAACAGAACGATGAAAATTGCATGCATATTTTGTGTGCAAATTAGACTGAAGTACAGTGTTAATCAAAGCCAAGTCTTTTACAGATTGAGTTTCTGATAGATTATGGCCACTGTATGGCGTTTTTAAACAGTGACAATATTATAAATCATGGTAACAATTAGATGTATTGATTGACAGAAGCTTGATATGCTTTTGATAACAGGAATAAGAGTCTAACATTAGTTTGCTAACATACTCACAATGACAATGCTAACATGCTGATGTTAAGCAGGTGTTAGCATGCCAACATTGGCTAATTAGAACTAAACAAAGCACATCTGATGGGTTTGTGACTAGTTTTGAAGGTATTTAATCGTAAACCAAAGTACTGGACATTACCGATTCTTTAAGATTTGCTGCTTTTCTTTGTCATTTATGATTGCGAACGGAATGTCTTTGGGTTTTAGACAAAATAAGCAATTTCACAATGTCACCTTAGGCTCTGGGAAATTATAAGAGCATTTTTCATGATTTTCTGAAATTTATGGAAAACAAAGATTAATCGACCAAATGAGAAAATTAATGTGCACATTAATCGATTAGTATTAATCTAAAAATATTGTTAGTTGCAGCTCTAATACAAGCTGAGGATGTTAGATATGACATATTCATACCAAGAAAGATTGGCCTTCTGTTAACCATAGTTGCAAATGGGCAGTTTGTAAATGCATTAAAGCTCAGAGCCTTTTTGCAGAAGGCTGTTACTCTGCCAGAGATTCAGATAAGTATAAACATGCCATGTAATGACAAATTTGAAAATTACCCCCATGTTGCCTGCATCTAGTCTCCACGTTAATATCCATCCCCCATGAGAGATAATTATGTTCCGCTGTAAAATGAACATAGCATGCTAACAACCCTCCAGCCATTAGTCACTGCAATGCCTCCTCTGGGCTCTGGACGTTCAGTATGAGCGGTATCATCTCTCTCGCTCTTTGCTCTGAGCCAGACAACAGCTCCTTCTGTCCGGACTCCAAGGAAAGCAGGAGGCCATTAAAGTGCTGAGGAGATAGAGATGGGAAGCAGCTACTTCTCCTCTCCGCTCTGCTGTAAATCCATTTAGCCTGGGTAGCTGCAAACACGCCCACAGTCGAAAGGTGTTATAGAGCAGGATATTGCGCTAAGTCATAGTGCTCGAAATTGTCAGGCAAGAAAAGGAGAGAACAATGAGGAAAAGAGTAAGACAAAGACAGAAAGTGAGCGCAATCTAAACGAGAAGCGGCGCTGCATTATGATCGTCATTTAAACTCATGTTCTTCATTTTGAAAACAATCCTCTGCGCTGCCTTAACTGACAGGATCTGAGTTCACATGCTGCATGCGATCCAACCGGCAGCGTATGCAGTGCTAACGAGTCCGTTGAGTTGTGCGAGTAGTCGGTTGAGACAGAACTGCTGAGACGACAGAAAAACAAAAAAATCAAGCCTTCCTTTCTTACACCAGAGGAAAATCTTAACAGCTAGGGTTATTAAATATTTAACATCTCAGTATGTGGTCAATCATAAACCTTTTCTCTGTCAAGGGCTGAATTTTGAGCAACAAAAAAAAACATCCACAGCGTGTCTGAGGGTTATCAAAACAGAAATTACTGATTGGAACAAAATGAAGAACCATACAGGAGGTTATGCTCCGCTTACAGTGAGACTGCAACAAGAAAACACTGATCTGAATATCACTTCACCTTTAAGTACATTTTAGAAGCTTACAATTATCCAATACTCATTTAGGTAGATCACATACATACATACAACAGAAATGGTTGACGTGACACTAAAAATTGGACTATAAGCAACTAGTTTGAAAAGTTATTAATGTCGTCAGTATTTTTTTCCATGCAAAAATACCAGATATTTCCTTGGTCAGCCTCATCAAATGTGATGATTTTACTATTTTCTTCGTGATATATAATAGTAACCTGAACATATTTGTGTTTTGGATAGTTGGTTGGTTAAAACAAGCAATTGCAATGCATCACCTTGAGTTCTGGTTATGTATAATAGACATTTTCACTACTTTCTGACACATCATTGACAAAATGTGAAAGCATTAGCCCATTAAATCAAGAAAATAATCTCCACACCAATCAATAATGAAAATAACCGTTGGTACCAACACTAGCATGAAGTTCTGCAACAGTTATTGATTAATCTACATTCTCTTGACTAACCGGTTGGTCTATAATATGTCAGAAAATTATGAAAATAGTCTAAAACGAAAAAGATATTTGATTTACAACAACACAAGACGAAGACAACCCAAAAAGTGCTCACATTTAATAAGCTGGAACCGGATCCTAATGACACTGACAGAAAACGATTCATGTTGTCAAAGAAAATCCCAGTTACATTTCTGTCATCGCGATTAATCGACTGACCGGTGCAGTTCAGGTTGGCTAATATCGACATCCTGCCAGCTGCTACAGAAACACTGGGAAGAGGCCTAACGTCACTTACGGACAGTGATGGAGACTTTGGCTCACCGGGAGTCAGAGGGAGGACAGGACTTACTCGAAGGCGAAGAAGAGCGCGCAGGTCCCGACGATGAGGAACAGGGTCAGGTAGAAGACTCCCTTCTGCCGGGCCATCATCACCCGTCCGTCGCAGCAGAACGTGTTCTTACCCGGGAGCTTCTCCCATTTTCGGACCTTCCGTGTCACCATCACCGCCGACATGGTCCTCCTCCGGTCGGATCAGCCGTCGGTCACCGTCGGCTGTTGTTGCTGCAGAACAAACTGCGGGGCTTCACTGTTCAGCCGCACGGTCGGTCGACCCGAAACAACCAAACCGCTCAGTCGGTGACGTTAAAGATTTCCGCGCGAAGCGACGACCGAGACGCGTTTTCATTTCCCTTTTAAAGCGTCGCAGTCTGACACCGCCAGTGTTTCCCGGTCCATGTTATTCCCAGGTCCCCCCGTCTTTGCTGCCGCATGTCATATTCCCACCGCCTCCACCCGTCTCACCGCCCCGTCAGCAGCTGCACGCTCGGCTGTTCCCCCCCAGAGCAGAAGCTAGAAAATCCAGCCGCGGCTGTTGCATCGGGAGAGCGGACCTTGGCCGTCCGACATTCATATGATCTCGATAAACCCTAAAAATGACCGCAGAGGCGAGCTGCTCCGCGCGCGCAGACTTTACACTGTGGTCCTGCTGCCGGACACGCTGCTCGGCAGCCTGTCAGTTCTTGTACGAGAGAGCAGGGGGGGGGGGGGGGGTCGATCACAAAGAAGAAATAATCGCCTGTATGGACGCAAACGTGTAACGCCGTCTTCTTGTGGTTTGTCCCGCAGGATGTCAGCGGCGGCAGGAAACGCGCCTAGTGAAGCGTCTGATCTTAAAGGGGAAGGACGGGTGAAAGGAAAGGGAACAAAGGACACACGTGAAGGTCCTATTTAGATCGCATTCATACGCTAACCGGCGCGCGGTGCCCAAAGGGAGGAGGCCGCGCGTGTACGTGCGCGAGCGCATTAATGGCGGTAATTGGTTCCAGGCGCCAGGTGCATTAATCCCTCACGTGTGCTTTGCAGGCTCCAGAGAGCAGAGGCGAACGCTGCAGAGGCCCTGGGAGTCGGTGTGCCCAGCTGTCTGCATAACACATTTCTTATGTTTTCACTTTATTCATTTGTTGTGCTTGATATCCAATATCCTACGTTATTGAATCTGTGTTCTTTGTTTGAGTGTCTGGTGGGGTTTTTTGTTTTGTTCCATCCTACTGAAACAGGGAAAATATGATTTCTAGGGTCGTTCACTAATGGGACAACGGGGCTGAGGAGGTCTTTGCACGACTGCTTCATGACAACCCAGGACGTAGCTGATCAACAAGTACACAGACTTTGCCACAGGCTATATTTGTAAGTGTATTCAGGATGTTGTTCCAAAACCACCATCTGCACCTACCCTAACCAGAAACCCTGGGTCAGCCTGCAAATCCATGCTAAACCGCCGGACTCGGACGCCTACAAAGCTGCCAGATATGACCTCCAGAAGTACATCAAGGATGCCAAGAGGGACTATAAAACCAAAGTGGAATCCAACTTCAGCACTGACCCCAGGCACATGTGGAGTGGATTATTCTGCATCATGGACTACAAAGGGATAGCAGGAGCACTGTCCAGCCCTCTGCATCGCTCCCGGACGATGTGGACAATACAGCGCCTGCCTGGGAAGTGGCTACGTTGACCCTAGCAATGGCCTTGTTGCACTAACATCACTCATCACGAAATACGGCTAGTCAAAACCCACATTGCTCCCTCCTTCCGAGCAGCATCAGCGCCACAGCACACCATCGGCAAAAGACTCCCTGCCATTCAGGACATCTTCCACCAGCAGTGCAGCCCGTTCTCCCTGCTACATCTGATAGGAGGTACAGGAGAATGATTGAACACCAGAATCAAAAACAGGTTCTACCACCAGGGCATCGGGCTACTGAACTCATAAAGATATACTTCCGTCTGTGCTTTCATATGACCCCCCCCCCCCCCCACACAGATGTCATAAGTAATCAGGGAAGTTTCTTCCAGTTAA
>JAVQJF010041449.1:0-17931 GCA_036023855.1 Gadopsis marmoratus
CAGGATATGAGCTTGATTACTGAAGGCTCTGGCTCCCATTCTACTTTTAGAGACTCTAGGAACCACAAGGAGCCCTGCATTCTGGGAGCGCAGTGCTCTAGTGGGGTAATAGGGTACTATGAGCATTTTAAGATATGATGGTGCCTGATCATTAAGGGCTTTGTATGTGAGGAGAAGGATTTTAAATTCTATTCTGGATTTTACAGACAGCATATACTGTATTTGATGAAGATGAAATAACATGTTCCTGTCATCATTCACAGTAAAAACTGGAAATTGACCTATTGTGTCTATGAGTAGACAGACGTAATTTCCTTTATAGTCTTCATTTTTTTCTTTCCTTTTTGCCAGTTTTAATGAAACATCAAGGCAGACACTGATTATTCGGAAGCAAATAAATTTTAGCTCATACAATTACTTAGAATTATTGATTATTTAATTGTCCCACAGGCTGTTCGTTCTAACATTTGCTTTAATATCTGTCTCTCTTTTTTGGTGTCCCTTCATCCCTCAGGAATCCTGGGCCAGTGATCTGAACCAGGTCAGAGAACTGATGACCACCTTCATCGATGACACCATGAGAAAAACGAATGATCCTGAGTTCACCGTCAGTGAGGTATTCAGCTCTGTGCCTGCATGTTTGTGTGTGTGCCAGAGATAGAATAAACAAAGATGGAACACACTATGATAGAGGCTACTGTATGTGAAAAGTGTTTTCATTGGTATATGTTTGTGGTTTGGCAACAAATCAGCCTCTACACTACATTTTATTGAACACTGAACTGAATTTAACAGAAAATCTTTTATCAAGAAGTTATTTATAGGAATGCAGTTCAGTGACCTAGGCCAGAATTATGTTTTAAAAGGACAATGATAATTGTTTGGCTGAAGCCTTTCTCCTCCTCTAGTTCCTCAGTTTCCTGTTTTCCAAGGAGAACTCTATCTGGGACGAGAAGTTCTCAGAGATTAGCAACCTGGACATGAACAACCCTCTGTCCCATTACTGGATCAGCTCCTCCCACAACACGTCAGTATGACACACACACATGCACACACACAAGTAATAATAGAACTATACGTGTCATATATTTTCAGTGCCCAAATGGTATATAAGTTGTAAGTAATGACTTTATTGGTTGATCAATTCAATTCAGTTTTATTTATCTAGCAGCATTTCATAACACAGTTATCACTCTTTCATATAGAGCAGGTCTAGACCGACTCTTTATGTACAGAGACCCAACAATTCCCACCATGAGCAGCACTAGGAGACAGTAGCAAGGAAAAACTGCCTTTTAACAGACAGAAACCTAAAGCAGAACCAGACTCTGGATGGGCGGTCGTCTGCCTTCACCGGTTGGGTTGAGAGAGAGGGAAAGAGGGGGGGTAGAGTGAGAGAGTGAGAGCAGGAAGAAAGAGAACACACAGCAGCACAGTACAGTTCCACATACAGATGCAAAGCAACAGTAGTAGTCATGGTATTGCTATTAACATTAATCAAAATAATAGTAGTAGCAATGTAATAAGAGTAATACTAATAACAAGAACAGTAACAATAATAGCAGCATAGGCTGTTGAGCAGGAACATGGGGGCAGCAGGTGGTCCGCAACCACAGATTTAGACTCCACAGCTCCAGAGGCAGAAAAACTCACAGAAGGCAGTAGAAAGAGAGAGAGATAGGAGAGAAAGGGAAGCAGTTAAGTTAGTAATAAACATTATTAGCGTAAGAGTGCGTAGACATGGAGAGGGAGAGGAGGCGAGAGGAGCTCAGTGCATCATGGGAAGTATCTCAGCAGTCTAGGCCTATAGCAGCATAACTAAGAGGGGGCTCAGGGCTCACCTGAGTCAGCCCTGCTACAAGTTTTAACAAAGAGGAAAGTCTTAAGCCTACTCTGAAATGTGAGGAGGGGGTCTGTCTCCCGTACAGACAGGGAGCTGGTTCCACAGGAGAGGAGCTTGATAGCTGAAGGCCACAAGGGGCCCTGCATTCTGGGAGCGCAGTGCTCTAGTGGGGTAATAGGGTACTATGAGCTTTTTAAGATATGATGGTGGGGTTTTGGAGAGGGATGTA
The DNA here is from genome assembly GCA_036023855.1 of Gadopsis marmoratus. Classification (NCBI taxonomy): domain Eukaryota; kingdom Metazoa; phylum Chordata; class Actinopteri; order Centrarchiformes; family Percichthyidae; genus Gadopsis; species Gadopsis marmoratus. Next base: position 2,073 of record JAVQJF010041449.1, read on the forward strand.
TATACTAACTCTATCACGCTCTCCGGCGCGGACGGTTGTGGTAATGCACCTCAATGCCAATCGCCATAAAACTAGAAGAAGATATGATGGTGCCTTACCATTAAGAGCTTTATAGGTGAGGAGAAGGATTTTAAAGTGTATTCTGGATTTTACAGGCAGATAGTGCAGAGAAGCTAATATTGGAGAAATATGATGTATTTGATGAAGATGAAACAACATGTTCCTGTCATCATTTGCTGTAAAAACTGGAAATGTACCTATTGTGTCTATGAGTAGACAGACATAATTTCCTCTATGGCCTTCATTTTGGTGCTGGAGGCCAGGGCAATGCCATTTAGAGAGACTATATCTTTAGAAAATGTGTTTCGGAGGTGTTCGGGGCCAAGTACAGTAACTTCAGTTTTGTCTGTGTTTAACATTAGAAAAATGCAGATTATCCAGGTTTTTATGTCCTTGAGGCATTGCTGAAGGTTAACTAATTTATTGGTTTCATCCGTATTGATTGATAAATATAATTGGTCAACATCTGCATAACAATGAAAATGTATGGAGTGCATCCTAATAATGTTGCTTAGAGGAAGCATGTATAAGATGAATACAATTGGTCCAAACACAGAACTATGTGAAACTCTGTGACTAACTTTGGCTTGGTCGATTCATCATTTATATTTCATCATGTACAAACTGATATCGACCTCATAAATAGGACTTAAACCAGCTTTAATGCCAATTCAATGTTCCAGTCTCTGTAATAGAATGTGATGGTCAATGGTATCGAAATGCATCACTAAGATCTAACAAGACAAGTATAGAGACAATTCCTTTATCTGATGCAATTAGGAGGTTATTTGTAACTTTTACCAGTGCTGTCTCTGTGCTATGATGTACTCTAAATCCTGACTGAAAATCCTCAAAGAACTTATTGTTGTGTAGGAATGCACACAACTGACTGGCGACTGCTTTCTCAAGGGTCTTAGAGAGAAAGGGAGAGTTATATATAGGTCTATAGTTTGATAAAACCCCTGGATCAAGAGTGGGTGGTGAAATGGTTAAAACAATGAGTAAATTCATGTACTAATGCTTTACTCATCATGAGGAATCTTACTCATCCTGTGAAAACAGTAAAGAAAATCAATCAGAATACTCATGTCTGAGTATAAAATTTGTTACCTGGACTTTTTTTATAACAAGTCTGTATTACAAATGTATGCAATTTAGTTTGAAAAATATGTCTTTTAACAAACAGGGAGAGAGTCTAATAAAATAGATGCTTTTAGTTGCATTACTATAGGAAATAGGGATACATAATGTTTTACATGGATTCAGTGTCAGCTGATCAATCTGGAAAACTGTCATTGGCATGCCATTAACGCTTATAACCGATCTATAAAGCATCTGTCAATTATTTATTAACATGAATAAAGCATTATTTATATATTATAAACACTTTATTAGAACGTGTTACCAGACATCCTGCTAAGTAACCAACAAGCAAACAGGACCAAAACACAACCAAAGCAGAGGTTTTCATTTTGTAAAATATATGTATATATATATATATATATATCTATATATATATAGATATATATATATATATACAAAGAGTCGATCTAGATCGACTCTGTATGAAAGAGTGCCATGAGATAACATTGTGATATGATGCTATATAAATTAAACTGAATTGCATAAAACTGAATAGCATGTTTCCTGTTTTGTGTGTTCTTTAACAGCTACCTGACGGGTGATCAGCTTCGTAGTGAGTCGTCTACAGAGGCTTATGTACGCTGTCTGCGTCTGGGATGCCGCTGTGTTGAATGTCAGTATATATCAGCCCCAATGAGCTCTTTATTGTAATTGGTGTAAAATTGACATGTATTTTATTTTACATTTGGCAGTTACATTAACAGCATTGGTCTCATTTGGGGCCATTTTACCGAGCACAAATCACAGCACAATGACAGATAGATCAATAATGCTTTATGTTATATCTACGACACCTGTTTTTTTGGGTTTGGTGTGGCGCTTAATCTGTCCAGTGGACTGCTGGGAAGGGCCCGGAGAGCCAATCATCTACCACGGCTGGACCAGGACAACCAAGATCAAGTTTGAGGATGTGGTCAAAGCCATTAACGATCACGCTTTTGTCACATCAGAGTAAGAGTCACAGACACAAAAAAAAAACTGTCACCATATCTGTGACCTTATGACTCTCTCTCACACATCTCAAACACACACACACACGACAGTGACAGCTTTCCAGACTTTTCGGCTGATACTGAATCCATGTAAAACAACATTATGTTCCTTCACTCCATCCAATATATTTTGGCCTAGTTTGATTTCCAAATGTTTTTTTTTCTAAATTCAGTATAATTCAATTCAGTTTTGTTTATATAGCACTATATCATAACAAAGTTATCTCATAGCACTTTTTAATCAATTCTGATTGTAGTCTAAATTTTAATTTCAAATAATTTTTTGTCGTTTTTTTATCAGCATTATTCTACAGTATACCAATTTGATGTTAACAATTACAGTTAATGTAACACTGGATTTGTGGTTCCCAACATTTTACTAAAAAGGTCACTATGCCACTTTAAGCCTCTTGTTTTTGGTACTAGTCAGATTCCTTTAATTCATTGCATCAAGTCCCATTCCCCTCATGTGGTAATATATTCTTATTTATCTGATTTTTACATTAAGCCATTTCAAATCTCTATTAACACTTATTTTTCTCCTCATCTTAATAACCGTGCTTCTCTCTCTCTCAGGTTCCCAGTGATCTTGTCCATAGAGGAGCATTGTCCTTTAGAACAGCAGCGTCAGATGGCTCGTATCTTCAGAGAAGTGTTTGGAGACAAACTGCTGATTGAACCTGTGGAGCAGATGGCTGAACAGCTACCTTCACCTACACAGTTGAAGGGCAAGATCATACTCAAGGTATTATGTGTGCGTGTGTGTGTCTAGACATGTGTCAGTGGAAGTGGTATGTCCATGAGAAAAGGTTTTGCTTTCTTAGGTGTTATCATTACTAATGGCCATGATTGTGCTCTCCTTGTTGTCCTTGTGTAGCACAAGAAGCTCAATGTGGAGGGAGGAGGAATCAGTAAAGACTTCAGGAAGGGACAGAAACAGGGAGACCTGGAGATCTGGGATCCTGTGGACAAGGTACTGGTAGAGGGGTCAAATGGGTATGGCAAGGTACCGGAGACTCCTTTAACACCAACATGAGTTAAAGGGAAACTTTGGTATCTTTAAACCTGGGCTCTATTTTTTACTAAATTACTTAAATTACTAATAGTTACCAAAAAATTTGGAATCTGTCCAGTAGATAGCATCCGCCGGCATCCATGAATGGGCTGCAATGGCTGCAATGTAATCCTTTGGGGCAATTGTGCCAGTGAAAGGACCGTCCACTAAAAGCATGGTGCCAAATTGCGTCATAAGTCGCGTGTGTGGTAAAACATGCTCACAAGCAAATGATAGTTTTCCAAATGTGCAGATATTAACTGCCATTTGCACAATATATGTCCTCACACACCAAGAGTTGTATGGGCAGCTGTGAGAAACTAAACACAGGGAGAAGCAGAAAACTGCGCCTGCATGTGTATAACTAAGCAGCACACATGCAAGAGTTCATGTTTGGTGAGCACTGGAGGTGCAGACAGCTCTCGCTGGTCAACTCTGCTCTCGAAGTTGAATTCTGTATGTATAGACCCAACATTTCCACCATGAGCAAGCCCTAGGCGACAGTGTCAAGGAAAAACTGCCTTTTAACAGGCAGAAACCTCAAGCAGAACCAGGGCGGTACAATTCCATATACAGATATAAAGCAATGGCAGTTACAATGTTACTGATGTAACATATTGACAACATTATAGAAAGGATCCCTACAGAGACAGACCATTTGTTAAAGAGTAAGATCCTTTTGTCTTCTTGGAACAACTCAACCTCTCGCGAGATTTCAGAGCGAGACCTTTCCTTTAACAAGATTTTCTGTTTCTGGTTGAACAAAAAGGATCTTTAACAAATGGCCTGCCTCTGTAGGGATCCTTTCTGGCAAAAAAAATCAAAAAATGTTGGGAACTACCAAATTACTGTTGATGTGGTAAACTATTTTGTGTGGCTTTCCTGCTCAGACTTGTGCTATGCTTGACGGAAGAACCTCCTTTAGTGAAACCTCATCCTCCCACCTGAATGATCAGTGGAGACGGTGATGATAAATTGTTGTTCATCATGATCAGGCGATATATATATTTATTCACATACATAAAATAGTCTGGCTGTTGTGGCAGCCCAGGGGGTAGGAGGACATAATCATCACAAACTCTCACCAGCCAAGAGGTCCATTTTATTACCAGCCAAAAACAGGGAAAAAGGAGTCAACAAAAGGTTCTTCCTGGTTACTGTTCGTTCACCACGGCCAAGCCAGACAGGTAACCAGACTCCAGTCTCCCGCTCAGCTCCTCTCTGGCTTTATACTGCCAGGTTCCCTGATTGCCTTGCTGGGCCCATTGATTAGGCAACGAGCGGCAGGTGCGTCCACTGCCAGGTGCCTATTGGTTGCAATCTGTGAACGGGGATGTAGGCTCCATTCACCACCTGACTCAACCTCCACCTGGGCCTTTGCCGTCCGGGGAACGGGGTCCATGCTGGTGCTCCAGGGCTGCCACACTGTACATAAAAAATTCAAAGAAGCTGCGAAGACTTCGGACAATAAATGAAGGAACACTTCTATTCCTTTCACATTTTAGGTTTGGTTTCCTTATGTCTCTCTGATGCTAATGCTTTTTTTCTCATGTTTCAGAGCTACAAACACACAATTTATGTTTTCAATAAATATATGCATTATTGTTGGATCTCCTTGTTCATATAGATAATTTATTTATATTTAAACATGAGTGAGTAATTTCAGAATTAAAACTAGTTCATGTTTCTCTGAAAAGCTCCCTGTGTGAGCAGCTTGTTTGCGCAAGAAGTTAAATGTGTACATTTTCATTTCTCTTTCTCAGCGGTGGAACAAGCACTACTGTGTGATCTCTGATGACAACCTGTACTATGCAGAGGAGTATGAGGATGAAGAAGAAGATCCCAGGAAGGTAAAAGAGAGACAGCGGGTTTTTATTGCATTGTTTAAAACATTTTTTTTTTTTAAATAATCAATTTTAGGTGGTTCAATGTAAAATATCACACAGTTGTTATAATAAAATCATAAAGATCAGTAAAACACAGTTGAATAAAGTAAAGAGGTTAAGATTTTTATTGGATCAATAGGTACCCTGTGGAGTTTGACCACTTGTAGCGCTATGTAGTTGTGTTTTGATAAGTGGGTTTCCATATTGTTTATGTCATGTGCATGGGCATGAAGACACATGTGCATGTAGCAGCTTTCAAAATATTCAAAAGATCTGCTTTGTAAATGTTTTATGCATTCAGTGTCTCTAAGGTCTCATGGTCTCAACCAAAATGGTGAGAGATACTACTAAATGTTAACATACCGGTAACTTTATTTACAAGAAAACTCAACAGGGTAATAGCATTTAATTGAACACATTTTCTGATATGATTATTATCATTATCAAAGACTAAAGGTTTTAGGCCCTGAGCTGAAACATTAATAAATAGTAGAGACAACTCTGAGAATTTGATAATTTTCTTCTATAACGTATATACTGTGTCATGTTCACATATTCATAAATGTTCACATTACTTGTGTAAATTAAAGGTAAAATAATATGTGTTGTCCTACAACAAACGTGTATGTGTTAAAACCAGTGTTGTTCTTGTCTTTCTCAGTACCAGGACCTGCACTGTTCAGAGCCGTGGTTTCACGGTCGCATGAAGGAGGGCAGGCTGATGGCGGAGCGACTGATCTATGAATACTGTGCAGAGACTGGGGGAAGAGATGGCACCTTCTTGGTCCGAGAGAGCGATACCTACGTCACAGACTTCACTCTCTCCTTCTGGTACGCACTCCAATTTCTTGATCTCATGGCCAGCCCAACCAAAAATGTGAGGAGGGCGTGGCTGAACATGTGCCTCCTCTTCAAATGAGATGATCCACAGAAGATTCACCACAGTGTCATAGAATACAGATTTATGTTTTTTCTCTAAAATTGGGCAAAACATTATTGCATTTCTCATCCATATTTGGAGGGGCTTTAAATGGGACAGCCATGTTTACCTGGCATAATCCATATGGACATAATATGTGGACTTGAAATGGGATACAGTTATAAGTATTTTCTTCTATCCACCTGGTTCAGGTACTGTATGTGTTAAACCAGTGTGGTGTCCCTTTTAGAATTTAAAAGATGACCGTCTTGTTCAAGTATAGTGTAAGTTTGGCATAACTTGGGATCCAACCTATTCCAACCTGTGGTCAACCTTTATAACTATTACACCATCCTGTTGTCATGTGTTAACTCATTTTACCATTCCAATCTGATCCAATCACCAATCCAATCTGATCCAATCACCAATCACCATATCCAAAACCTAGCCAATAAAGGGGAAAACCACCCTAGGGCTAGGAGCTTTGATGTAGAAAGTAATTTGGAATTTTGGACCATTTTGGAATTCTTTTGGGTTATGAAAAAACATGTAATATATTTTAATCGGTTGTATGCGTCTGTATACACATGTCTTCTGTGTGTATTTCAGGCGGAGTGGGAAGGTCCAGCACTGTCGTATTCGCTCAGGTTCAGAGGGGGGATACACTTACTTCTTCCTGTCGCCAAACCTGCATTTTCCTAGTGTGTACTCCCTGATCCTGCACTACAGAGAAAGCCCGCTGCGCTGCCAAGACTTTGAGCTGCGCCTTACTGATGCTGTACCACAGCCCAACCCACATCTACATGAAGGGTTTGTCATATATGAACAAACATGAGTCTTATACATCACACTGGACTGGATACACATGCTAAAACTCACACAATGTAAGCTAGCGATTATGATATGTTATTATTGTTGTAAAAAAAAAAGTTTTATTTTTTATTTTGGTCAGGACACAGGACTTTAAAGAAGCTGTGTTCACTGAAGCCAGATGTTGTCAAGAAATACCTACAGTTCAACTAGCTAACTTTATCTATTTCATACAGTGCTAGAGAGCTGTTGTCCTGATATCACCTCTGGGCTAGCTGCTCTTCCGCTAGCTTCTGTAACTCGATCTCTATTTGAGCATTTCTTTCTTCAGTCTTTCTGAAAAACCAAACATTCCTGGAGTTTACTACCAATGCTGTAAGGTACCCATGTAGTACCATTATACAACTTTTTTCAAGCATGCTGTAGTACTCCCCAAGACCTGTAAACAGACTTCGATGTGTAAAATTGGTGGAGTTTCCCTTTAAAGGCTGCTAAAAGCAAAAATATTTAAACAATTACAGTATATTAGCTCTTTTTTTAAAAAATGTCATCCTTATCTAAACATATGAAACCACAATACAAAGTGTTAAACAAGGCTTTGTTTAATGGCTGGACTTGTATGTGTTTTATTTATTTATTATGTTATTTGGGTTATTACAAATGGGATTTTGATGGTTTTTATTCTTCTGGAACATTTCCTGGAAGTTCAGGTTTGACTGCGACTCTCTATAAATTTGCTGGGGCATATATTTTCACTTTTAAGGGTTTTCTCCTCCTCTGGTTGTGCAAAGCTAGGCTAAACATGTGACAGATCTGTGTCTGTACTGGACACAGAGATTAGATGTAAATCTTCACCAGTCTCATGGAAAACAAGTATAATTCTCAAAACATGTCACTGTGTTGGTGTCGAGAACATTACAGTCCATTGTTTGAACAATGGGTTTTGATTTTCACAAACACATTTGAAACCATATGAATATGCTTTACTGGCATGAAAGATAAAAAATCCTCCTTTGCCAAAGCCACATACTGTAGTGTCACCTGAAACATACCATTGACATATGACTGAATATTTGTATATATACAGTATTTTTGATAACCATCTCCACAGACGCATCCATACATAGTTCAACTCTATTTGTGTGTGTGTGTGTGTGTTGTGCAGGTGGTTCTACAGTAACCTGAGCAGAGGGCAGGCAGAGGATTACCTGCTGAGGATTCCCAGAGATGGAGCTTTCCTCATCCGACAAAGAGAAGGACAACCAGACTCCTTCGCCATTACATTCAGGTTCAGTGACACTTGACTTTATTTAGCTTTTCCTGATTTGTTTGGCTTTTGTATTAATCAAGTTCTTTCTCTTTCAGAGGTGATGGTAAGGTGAAACACTGTCTGATCAAGAAGGATGGCAACATGTACCTGCTGGGCACCACTACAGAGTTTGAAAGCCTGGTGGAGCTGGTCAACTACTTCAAAAAGAAGCCACTGTATCGCAAGATCAAGCTACGTTACCCAGTCACCCCTGAGTTAGTGGACCACTTCAGCACAGTGAGTTACTATACTGACACATACAAAGACCGGACAAAAGAGAAAAGATTCCCTGTGGGGACATGCTGTCACTGTAGCGGCGTCAGAAAAAAGAAAATGAAGACATGATCTAAAGTGGTGTGAATGTACATATTGTGACGTCTTGGGAGGCAGGGATCGTTAATGGCCAGAGTCAGGCAGGTGTGGGTGTGAGGAAGTATGACCAAGTATTCAACTTAAATGTAGGTTTATTTCAACCCCGTCCCTCTATTACAGAGTACACAACTTCAATATCATAGTCCTTGGATGAGTCACTCCCACAAAATCAGTATATCAGTATCAGTATAATCATCAGTGTAATTGTCAGTTCTTCTTCTCACTGCTTCCAGCAGTCTCTTTCTCCAGCTCTCAGTTCAACATAATCTTTCTCTCTTTTCTCATCTTTTATCTCTTTCTTTGGACTGACTGTTCCCCACAGTCAGCCACACATTCTCTTTTTTTCTTACTCCTCTTCTCCTTTTATCTGTCCCCTGCTTGTTCCCTGGCAATCAAGTAAGTAGGTTCAGTTGGGCAGCACTTGTTCTCCTGGCTGCCCAGCTGCACATGGGTTTTGTAGTGTTCACCTATGTCCATGCTGGTTTGTAGTCTCCGCAGCCTCCATCCGGTCTGCACATACGTTGTCTATGACTGAGCCTCTTGCAACGTCACAATATTTTATAAACATTTAACCAACAAGTCAGAACAAATTAAACAATCCACCAGATATTTAAGAAATCTTTTTTTTTTTGTACATTTTTCTTGTGAAGATGAGAAAAATTAGGGGTTGAGGTGAGTGAGAACACCTGTGACGTGATGTCACTTCCTTCATGTGACAGCAGTGTTACCTGTTATGGGCTAGAATCATCTTAATTTTGCACATGAGAAATGGGCCCTGGTCTCTGAGTAGGCCTTCTTTACACATTAGTGTAGAGGCAACCTCTTTCTAGAGGGCTGCATGGTCTAGAACTGGTTCATATTAATGTTAGAACACGAAGCAGTCCCGCTGGTGAGTATGGGACGCTGTACTTGGGCAAAGCAGTACTTTCAGCTAAATGCTAACATCAGCATGCATATTGCTCACAATGAAAATTTGACATGCTGTACCTGTAATGTTTATCACCATCTTACTTTAGCATGTTAGCATGCTGACATTTGTTAATATCATTGCACACAAAGTACAGCTGAGACTGATGGGAATAGATTTTGAAGTTATTTAGTCATAAACCAAAGTATTTACAATCTGAAATTTTGGCCTGGTGATGGTGTTAGAATAAAACAGTCAGGGATAAGAGACATTTTTGCAATTCATCCTGAGAGGCACATGAATATCTGTACTATCTGTACCAAATTTCATGCCAAGCCATGTAGTTGTTGTGGAGACATTTCACTCTTAACCAAAAGGGTAAACCTGCTGATGGTGCTGGATTAAAAGTTAAGGGATCAACAAAGTCATTACGATTCATCATTTGGGAACAATTAATGTCTATACAGAAGGTCTAAATGATTAATCGTTACCAAAAGATTTGGAATTGGTCGAGTAAATCACCTCCACCAGCATCCACGAACGGGCTGCAATGGCTGCAACATAATCCTTTGGAGAAACTGCACTTTTTCACAGAAAGGTCCCTCCACTGAAAGGGCTTGTTTTTGCCACTGACAGGCTCAGACTGTTATTGGAAGTGTCTGACAACATTATGGAAAGGATCCCTACAGAGACAGACCGTTTGTTAAAGAGTAAGATCCCTTTGTCTTCCTGCAACAACCTCTCGCGAGATTCCAGAGCGAGACTTTCTGTTTCTGGTTACAAAAAATGATCTTACTCTTTAATAAACAGTCTGCCTCTGTAGGGATCCTTTCTGGCAAAAAACAAAAAATGTTGGGAATAGGATCACTTTTAGAGTCATTTAAACCCCAGAATTTGTAAAAAACATAGGGTCCAGGTTTAAAGATACAGGAGTTTCCCTGGTCAACATCAGTTAAATATACAGTATGTTTCTAAACCCAATAACATGTCTACTGCACTGAATGGTACCTAACAGTGGATTGTGCTTCACAGGAGAAAGACTGTGCCTCTCTGTACGAGATGAAGACATATGTGGCACCCAACGAGATTGAACCTTCACTGGTGTGTATACACAACTATACTACGTCAGCTTTGGCTGTCTGTTTTCTTGGGCAGTTTCCATTGATAACGACATTCATGATTGTGTGTGTTTGTCTCCTTTAGCCTCAAAGTACAGTCAGGGCTATATATAACTACCAGGCTACAAGGCCAGATGAGCTCAACTTCAGTAAAGGAGCATTGATACACAATGTATCAAAGGAGAACGATGGATGGTCAATCCACACACACACACACACACACACACGAGCAGCAACAGACTATTATCTAGTATTGATGAATATTTGTCATATTTTAGAGATTAGTAATTATTTTGTATCTAATTTGAACTATTCATGTAGCTGCATCATGCATATTCATCTGCATATACTTGGATAGAATGGCCAATAGCATAGACACACAAATCCTGTTCACGTTGTTCTCCTCCTTCTACTCACTACAGGTGGAAAGGTGACCATGGTGGGAAATTGCAGCTGTTTTTCCCATCTAACTATGTAGAGGAAGTGTCCAATAACACTAATCTTGAGACCAAAGTACAGGTGAATATTAGAGTTTATGTCACAGTTTTACTGGAGGTTAAGCAGCATAGAGTTTGAAAATAATCTCTGTTTGTGATGTGTATTAAACCAGGACATGGAAGACAATCCACTAGGTGAACTATGTAAGGGTGTTGTGGATATCTCCAAGTGTAACATCCAAAACTGTGAGTAAAAATTATTTTAGTGTCTGATGCATGCTTGACATTCACATACTCCTGAGATTGAGTCCAGACTTACATTTACACTATCCTTACTGCACTTTTCCTGGTAGTCAGACAACTAATTAGCAAGGCATGCAAACTTACCAAAAAATAAAAAACTACTGGATAAACTAATAATACTGCAGTTGACTGTCACCGAAACTAATGTCATAAGTAAATCTAAAATCTGACCATATATTTAACTTTATTTATATATTATCATTAATATATATATATATATGTTATTATTATTATAATTTATTTATATTTAAGTCTAAAGCCCTGCAGTTTTCATTTAGAGGCCCCAATATTCGTGACCCTTTTAAAACAAGAAGATAAAATATTATCTTCCTGGCTGGCACATTGCTTCTTCTTCTGTCACTACTACCACAATCTGTCCATCAGTACAATAGCATGGCACTGGCCATTGGCAGGAGTGTGCATCGCATCGTCCCTGTGCTCGTGCATGTACTCTTGAGTTTCCCTTTTTATTTGTATTCTGTGCCCATGTACCTGCAGCCAAAATATTGCTCCACTAGTGGTAACAAACCACAATGGGTACCTTATTTTTTTTTTACAGATTTTATGGGCATTTTGACTTTATTAGATAGATAACAGTAGAGATGCAGACAGGACCAAGGACCTTCAGATCACAGTATAAGGTATGCATATTAACCACTAGGCCATCACAATGCCCCTCCACAGGATACCAAAGATAAACACAGGATAGGAAAATTATACTTCCTTGACACTAACAAGTTTGAGAGATGGGTTAGCCGGTGACAGAATTATTTATTTACATGCCATTTAGGCTATTAAAGAAATAAGGCTTTGCCTATTCTGCACATGGTGTTGTCACAAATGTGACATCCTATGGTTTAATCTGTAAAAGTCAAGGGAATTAATCTAGAATGGGATTTGTTGACTTCTCCCTCCCTCACTGTGCTTATTTTCCTGCCTCCTTGTTTCTAGTGAAGAATGGTAAAAATGGGAAGTCCCACGTGTTGACCCTGCAGGACATGGAGCAGGACAGTCTGCAGTTTGACCTGGCAGCAGGCTCTCTGGAGGAGCTGTTTGAATGGTACCAGGTGGCCTGGGACATTACGCAGAGAGAGATGAGTAAGCAGTACAACAGGGAACAAGAGGTTTGTATCTCATGGTTTATGATAATATATGTAGAGGTGGAAGACCCTACCTCAATTACTCAAAACCCAGATGGGACATCTAACCCTTATTGTTTGTCATAAATCATATAAGTGTTTTAGTATGGAATCAGGTCACCACGAGGCCCTAGAACAGCTTAAGCGCTCCTTGCCAAGTCTGTGGAACTCTAATGGAAGGATGAACACCATTACTCCACAAGATATTCCACCATTTATACATACAACCTTTGTTTACTCAGATAATATCATTGAGATCAAGATCTCTTTTGCAAGAAAGACCTGAGTACAGCAGATAGAAAGAACAGACATAACTAAATAGATTTGAAGATAAAAGTTTATGTTATATAATTCGGCCTTATGGAGATGGTGATGGAAAGTATTGTCTTACACACCGGTCCATAATCTTCCGTAGGTGTTCAACTGGGCTGAGAACTGGTGGTTGTGTGTAACCACAGTAGGATGTTTCACTGGTGGTCTGTCAACATCACTGTGCAAACAGGAAGTGGCTGGTTTTCTGTCCATTTTCAGATCAGACAGCAGGAGGAAGTAGAGAAGAAGGCAGAGGTTGCCATGGAGATGTCGGACCTGGTGGTCTACTGTCAGCCACGCAGCAAGGAGAAGGACCGCTTTGGTAAGCACATGCGGATGCACATACTAAACACAAAGATCTCTAAACGCAAGCAACATGATGGTGTGACAAGGGCCTGACGGGAGTAACTTTACTACAGCTTCACAGTGTCATTATGAAATATGCATTCAGATTCTTTAATTTCTTAAGTTTTAGATAATAGATCAATGCTAAAGTTGGTCTTTGTAACTTCTATATCAGTTCATAAGCTGAATATAAACTTTGTAGTTAAACCACAAATCTCCCAACTCCCAGTTATAACATTTAGGCAATTAGTGATAAAAAAAATGTTTGGCTTTGCAGTGAAGCTACAGTGACAGGTGTTTTTTGGGTGTTTTTTCACCTAAACAGTCCATTCAAGTATGTGGAAAAAAGCCTTTTTAGCTGTCAATTTAGAAAGTTTGATTCAAATTCTGTGAGCCAATTGTTCTGTATCGGACAAATTCATTTTTAGGAAATAAGAGTACCATACTTCATATAAACGCAGCGATGTACTCATTGCCTCCATCATGCATTGTACTGCTGCACCTCCTACTTGTAAAGGAGAAACTGAATGCTTTTAGCTAAGGCACCTCAGCTTATTCAGTGACTCTCTATCTGTCCTGTTCTTAACCACATCTCAACATTTCTCAGCATACAGGATGTGACCAAAGAGAAAGATCTAACCACTAGACAGCTTCCTGTGTTACGCTGAGATAAATTTGGACAAGCACTGAATTACACAAAACAGTCTTTATCAAGTGACTCAGTCACTTTCTACTAAGATATCATTAGTATATTTTAAATGTTTCAGAAGCTCCTAAGGAAATAAGGAAAGGCTGTGAATATATTTTTCAAGACAATCATTCATCTTGACCGATCACTAGGACCTACAGTGGGTTTCTGGCTGCCTAACTGCCTTTGAATTCTACTCTCATGAAAGCAAAGAGCAGATACTCGGCAGCTTGATCTGGCCTTACATTGTCTCTGCTCAGGCTAAAATACATTAACTGGTCCAGCTGACTTGATAAACTGTTTAACCTGAATTTCATGGCCCGCTCAGTTGTCCAGCCACTGTCGTTCACACACCTTACAAATAGCCACTAATTAGCAACCTCTCTGGTATCATACCAGAGAGGTATATCATATCCCTTGACCTGTCTTATCAAAGAAAAGAATATGGTTTCAATATGATGTTGTGTGTGAGCATTTAAGAGTGCAGGCAAGTCCACGGAGCCATCAGGTCGCCATGCTCTCAGTAAGTGGTCTGTAAGTTGGATTCACAACACTTAGCAAGCAACAAAGGTGGGATGATATAATATCACCAGTTAGCACCATCACCTAACAATGTAATGTGATGTAGCTGTTGTTAAAGATATTCAATATAACCTCAAATTATTCAGTTTCATTAGTTTATTGTTCTGTTGGTATCAACTGAAACCATGTTTATCTGACCGTGTACCTCTCAAATGACCGCTCTTTAATCTGACACTACAGACAGTTACAGCTACAAAGAGATCCGCTCCTTCGTGGAGAACAAGATCCCAGGAAAGACCCGCACGAAAGATTTCCTGCAGTACAACCGCAAGGCTCTGAGTCGCATCTACCCAAAAGGCCAGCGTGTGGAGTCCTCCAACTATGACCCTTACCCACTGTGGGCTGTTGGCTGTCACATGGTGGCTCTCAATTTCCAAACTGCAGGTACAGTAGTTTATCTGGGCTGAGCTCCCTCATAGGATAACCATAGAATAAAATGTTGGTGGTCCATACAATACCTGTCGTCTTATACTCCATTTCAGTGTGTTAGGGATTGGTCACACAAGTCCCATATGTGACCTCTGCACTCCATACACTCACAGCACAGACCGTATGGGGGAAATACAAACTTTTTTTTTTTACCTCATGGCCAGCAGTGGTTTGCAAGGTATTTTCATGATCGCATAGGTGTTTTTTGTCCCGGAATAAGAACATCTTTGCTCGTAGCAAAACCAATGTTTAAATCCTACAGACATGGCCCCACTGTTCTCTACTTAACTGTACAAGCTATATGCTATCCCCACTGTCCAAGGTTATTGGAAGTGCAGCCATCTCATTACACTACGTAACATTGCAAAAATTAGACACATCTTATCTAAGGAAGATGCAGAAAAATTAGTTCATGCATTTGTGACCTCAAGGTTGGATTACTGTAACTCCATATTATCAGGCAGCACCAATAAGTCCCTTAAGACTCTCCAGCTGATTCAAAATGCTGCGGCACATTTACTGACAAGAACCAGAAAAAGAGATCATATGACTCCAGTATTAGCATCTCTACACTCGTTACCTGTAAAATCCAGAATAGAATTAAAAATCCTTCTCCTCACCTATAAAGCCCTTAATGTGTAAACGTGTAAAATTACGTGTAAAATTAACTTAAGACCCAGCGCATCGGGTCGTTCCTTCATTTCTGTCCAATCCTGAGCCTGTATAGGTGTCACATGAGAACAATGAAACTCAAGCCTATGCGCATGCACATCAAATAAACTACTTACTCTCTGAGAGGACTCGTTCCTACTAGTTCCTTTCAAAAGAGTAGATCAGTGAACGATTCAGTCGTAAACGACATCACTATAGAACATCTAAGGCAGATGAGGCAGGGAAACACACATCACGACGACAAAGTACCAACATGAGACTGTGGAAACACCGGCACATATACTGTATACAGACAGACTAACGAGGGAAATGAGAGGCAGGTGGGCGCTGGGAACAGGTGGTACTGATCAGGGACACAAGGGAAAGATTGACAACAGAAAAG
>JAVQJF010041453.1:0-48067 GCA_036023855.1 Gadopsis marmoratus
AAGAAGAAGAAGAAGAAGAAGAAGAAGAAGAAGAAGAAGAAGAAGAAGAAGAAGAAGAAGAAGAAGAAGAAGAAGAAGAGAGATGCCGACCCACTTTCAGGCAGACGGGTGGCACGAAACAAGCGGAAGAACAAAATATCTCACAGTTTATCAAGCGCACACACACACACATACACACAGAAGAGGCCAACCGTAAAAGCGTACAGAAAAAAAAGTACAGTAACAGGCGATCACTGGAAAGCGGCTTGGGCAGGAAATTCCACCAACTTGATTCATTGATCGGAAAACAAGTCGTGACACATCAGAGGATTTACAGCGAACCAGTTTTATGATGTTTGTGTTTCTGCAGGATGCCGCCATTTATCTCTGCACCAACGTCACTAAAGGCAAAGTTTATCAATGTTTTTGCCGTTTCTGAAATCGAGCTCAAAACGACACGGATAGTTAAAACACGTTCATCATGCCAAGACAGGAGTGCAGAAAACCTTTGGGGGGGGGGTTGGAAGACTAACAGCGTGTGGGATGATAATCAATATAATTATTCTGATAAACATAAAAAGGTTATCTTGGATTTGTATTGCAAGCAAACAAGGGATTTATTTCCATTCCAAAAAAGAAAAAAAAAAGAAAAATATGAGTTGTGATTTAAAAAACTAAATAAATTATGACTGCAATCACAGAGATAAAACAGAATTTCTTTATTTATTCACTGGCCAATTACCCTCTTTGATAGGAAAAGGATCGACTAAAAACTGTCAGATGCAGAGATTCCTGCGGCATATTACTATTGCACTTTTCTAAAAGATGACATTAACCTTCAGGGGGGAGAGAAGTGCTACATCACACAGCCAAGCCATATGTTTAATGAGTGAGCGAGGCAATTGTTTACGCTGTTTTCGAGTAAGTATATTGATCTCGAGAGATGCAACATGATCTGCCTGACTCAGCCTCTGAATCTGAAGAAGAAAAAAAATGGATTAGATCCCATAATATTTAGATTGTGTAATGTTTACTACTGTCGATTAAACTCAATGGTGTACAGATGGGTGACAAAGCGAAGGAAAAATGTGAATAAGTGGGCAGAGAAACGCATGCAGACGCTTCCAAACAGGGCACAAATTTTGTAGAGTATGAAAATGAAAAGTTACTTTGTGGCCACCAAATGCTCCGTGTAGGTGGCCCCCTGTGGCCACCAAGTTTCATTCCTACATGTCGAGCCTTCGCCAAAGCAACGTTACAGTTCCTTCCAACTAAGAGACTGTGCGAGAATATATGTTCCATGTGTTAAGTTGTGTTTAAATGGCCTTTTCTGGATTGTTTTTACATAACTTTGCATTTCGGCCACCAAAAATGTACGTTGGCCACCAAATTTAGGGGCTTGGTGGCCCGTGTTTAAAAATATTAGCGTCTATCCCTGCTCTCAATAAGGTCAAGAATGAACTCTCACATTTAACGTATATGACAATTCAATTAATAGACATGACTAATGTCCTGTACATAAAATGGACCAAATAATGTATATTGAACCTGGATTGAGGCTGTTGTGTAACCGTCTTTGAAAATGTGATTTAGAGGCAGTGGATTAACAGAAACACATCATGAAGAAAAAAAAAATAAGACATTAAGTAACAGGATCATTTCTTAATAACACTACAAACCACAGCTTCATAATGTAACAGAGTTGGTTCAACACCTTTCTGAAAAGCTCTGCAAAATAGTCCTTATTCTAGGGCTGTTATTGCATGCATAATATTGCACAGTAAGTGTCTGTTTAACTTTGTTTTACCATGTATTTCTTTTTGCAGTGAATAAAAAGACTATTTGTCCTGCAAAATGAACTTAAATCTGTCAAGTGGCACAGGCCTTGGATTTGTTCACGACACCGAACATCAGCGCAAACATGCCAGCAGCCACCTTAGCAGCCTTAAAAAAAAAAATGTTTTTTTAAAAAAACCCCAGCTTGGCTGCTAAGAGGCCTAGACCTCCTTTGGCTCACTGCGCTGCAGTGATCCGAACCAAAGCCTACATCAAAGGATCAGTACAGTAGGCTCCAAAAAGGGGGGCAAACAGAGGGAAGTTGCATGAAAGAGTGAATGAAAAAGCATCTTGTTGGGAAACAACGACTCGGCTGATGATCAGAGCGGACATGCCCGCCGTGAGTTCCTGTATGAAGCCTCTTTGAGGAAGAGTACCAATATAGAATCGGTTTGATCTTTCTGCTCAACAGTGACAAACAAGTTGTCAAAGAACCCGACTTTACGCAAGCCTTTGGAGGCCATCCAAGGGTTCGAAAACTGTTTGTAAAATTAAGTAATTAAGAAACACACACAGAGTAACACTATGCTTTACAGGACATTTCCACACGCTCATCAAGATGTAGCCTAGACGTTTGCGTCCCACGTGAACATGTAAGGCCTGGCTCATCTTGAGAACAACATTTTAACTGACTGTTTGCAACTGATGAAGGATGTGGGGGGGGGTACACTAGAATGGGGTAATTAAACAGTAAGATGCAGTTAAAGACAAAGAGTGGCCTGAAATGTAGCCGTGCATACAGCAAAGGTAAGCCTATTAGGCAACAGGAACTCAAACAAACAATGTGGATTGAGGCTGGTATAATCTTGAGAGATTAAGAATCCAGGAAACTGAGTGAACAGACAAGAGTCTGACCTAGTTTGGCCTTAGTTTGTTTTATCTGCCGTTTGCCTGACGTGAAATGACAATCGAGTGCACTTACTGTACAGTAGGACCTGAAGTTCTCTGCTGCACAAGGCACGTTAAGATAATAATAAAAATGTCAAAAGCAGTATTGTTTATCTAATGTTGTAAACCTTTTTGTAAAAGAATGGATGAAGTGACAGTGTTTATTTCAACACAAATGTTTTTTCATGTAGATATATCAATATATTACATACATGCAAATAATCAAATTGATGCTCAGTGCAATAAACTGTGTTCCACTATTATTAATCACACCAGACAAAAGTCTTCCCTCCCCATAACTAGTTAATATAGCTTTTAATTCAAATAAGTTTGCCATCATTCATTTGGACAAAAGAGTTTTGTGACATGATGAAATTACAGTGAGTGAAATCACGACAATGTTGAATTATCACAGCACGTTGGCTCAAGAACATTATGCGCTCACAAACGCTGACCTGATGACTCCATTCAATTCAATTAGCACATTTTGCTTTGGGGTGTTGTCACTTCAGCAAATTAGCACCCAGAACTAGAAACAAAAGCCTACAATATAGTTGCAACTCTCGGTAACAACAAAGCCGTTATCTCTTGTTATCTACTTTCCACAAGCATGTAACATGTGGGGGGAAAAAAAAGGAACATTTCAAAAATGCAACTGTAATGAATTAAGCTAGGCAGACAACCAGAGATGGCGCTATTATAATAATAAATCATCATTCAGTGCATCATCATAAGCCCCGTCATCATGAACTCGCTAAATCTCATTTATACTCAAATTCATCGCTGCGTCTCATGTTTACGTTTCCTGACCTGTGGTCTCCTCAAAAGGCTGTGCAACAACGTCGATGACATGTGCTAATAAGGTTCCATCAAAAGGTGTCCATTGCACCCAAAAGACATCAAACAAGACAGACGGGCCAAAAGGCAACGTAAATACCTGCACCACATGTTTATCATGAAGTATCGGCAAACCACAATTTAAGAGCCTGTGTGTTTGCACAACATCTTTGTGTGTACAGCTTTTGCATGCCACTGAGTGACAGTCGAAGGAGAGAAAGGCAACAGCACACCAGAGCAGAACTGTACAAGTGGCCTCTCAGCATCCCTGTGCGCGCGCGCACACACACACACACACACACACACACACACACAGTCTTGCCACCTGCAGCCCTGCTCTGGCGACACACCGACACATGCAGCACAGCAACAGAGAAGAGTTCACGTCAACTTTGCACACAAACTTTTTACTGTCGGTGTGACTCTCATTCAGAAAGCAATGTATTGTATAGTGAAATGTTATCTGCTGCATCTAAAAAAAAAAAAAGAATAGAAAAAAGGATTATCTACTTAATGAAAGGAGCATCATGAAAGAATGTTTCAAGGGCCTCATTTCACCCTGGGCATGAAGCAACAACATTTGTCTATTTGATTATCAGTTATATAACTAGAGGCTTGAGCCAAGCAACATGATTGAGCCAAAATATGCTCCAACTGTTCCCATAGAACAGCTAGGTGGGCTTGATGATGTACAGTACAATACATGGAGTCTGTTGCCATGCTAAGTCATGTGGTAACCAGGGACTCAGACATTTCTTTTGTTTTCATTCCTACTTTTGAGATTTACCCAGCATTATGTGTGTGTCTATATATATATACATATATAGACACACACATTTTTTATTTTATTTTTTGCATTGCGCCGTTTTAGACCTTGCAGATGTCAGTGCCCTGCTGCATCAGAGGACCACAGTATGATAAACGCACCATGCTGATGCAACCAGCATCAGCAGATCAGGAAGTAGCTTGGGTACAACTGCACTGTGGCACAGATTCTCCGCATTACCACATGCACTTTTAAAAACATCAGTTTGTTGTTTGATTAAACTGATAAAGTGATAAAACCGTCGTCGCCGCATTAGCCTGGCAAGACAAAGACAAAAAGGAAAATCTCATGAAGTGATTAAAATAGCAGCTGATTAGGCTTCTCCAAGGCTTTGTCATCGGTGTTTGTGGTAGCAATCACGTCTACTACTGCCTATGTATGCAAGTACGCAAAGAAAAGTGTTAAAACAGCTTGCACTTATAAACCATGACAGAGACTTTTCCACCGTTAACATTGGTTAACAGCATGACAACCCAGGAGCATATCAGTGTGACAGCAGGGAGATAAGCAGTAGCTGACAGCCATGTTAAGCTTGACGCGTTTATAAAGCAACACCTCGATGGCTCTTTCAGAAGGGCAGCATTGACTCACATTGTTACGCCGCATTAATCAAACTCCATCTTGCGATATGCCCATTCAAGCCGTGTTCATGAGTGTTCACAAAGAAACTCATAAAACTGCAAATAAGCCCCCTCTTTCAATGCTCTGCTCGCCGCCTATTCAGCCACCAGGGCAGCATTTCCAAGCAGAAGCGAGGTCTGTCCAGCAGGCACATCTCACTCTCACCGTGCTGCACATACGCGACTTTCTCGCAGGACTCATTTCCCCTCGCGTTAAACACAACCACACTGCATCCTCAGCGATGCCCATGCCATCACTTCCTATGGGATGGCACATCTGCGTAACTCCAGGATATCTTTATAACGAGCACCGCGTTACAACACGATTTTGGAGAAACACCAGGAGCCGGGGGGGCATGGGCAACGCTGAGTTACCGTGCATGAGAACAATTTCACAGTTTTGCCCAACAAATACTCAAATGCTGACTTTCAATATCAGTTTATGGAATGGCCAACGCTGCAATATTCAAATAAACACAAAATTAAAAACGCTTATATACTGACAGACTCTCTCTTCGGCGTGATTGTCACCATCTGAATATCTTCACTTCCTTATTCAACAGGATTTATTTCCCCTCCTACCTCCTTGTAACACGGCAACTCTTGAATTCATCAGCCTTTCTCATATCTGCCTCCTCTGACAATAACCCTGTTAATAAAGGAGAAAGTATTCCTATTTGTCATTTGCATTCCTAAAACGCGATGTGATGTGGACGAATGCGTGCTCTCCCGTGTCTGCCTATTGGAGACGATAAGCACCAGATCCACCCCTCCCAGGGTTGCTAGCACTTTCCTCGCACACAACAAATTAAATGCCAGACAAACATACAACACCTGAGCACTCTTTGATTTTTGGCTTATCTCTGTTGTGCTGGAACCTGAAGTGGAAGGCTGCTTTCCCACATGCACACTCAATGTGTCCTGCAGGAAACCGAGGTGATGCATCCCTGTGAACTTGAAGTGACTGCAGGAGCATCAACAGAGATCACCGTAGACATACTAATATCTGTAAATAATCTGTACTTTCGCTAGGCTGTCAGGGCTAGATTCCCATATTTTCTATTTGTAATTCACTGTCATACATCCCAGTGACATTCATCACCTCTTCAAAAAAGGCTAATTAGTCAATTTCATAAGATAGCGAGGCTATACTATGCCCGTTCACAGAATATTGTGTGCTAATATTTAACAATGCAGTGATCAACGAACAACTTCAAAAAGTGGCATTAAGAGTCACATCCTGCGTGTTTGGCCCAAAGGGTCATAATACTACTAACAGAGTATAGAAAAGGTGGCAAAGATATTCCCCCCCCCTCCCCCAGAAAAAACAAACCCAGACGAAAATAAAACTAAAAACAAAAGCAGGTCACTGAGTCTAGGTCACCGTTTGAAGTCTGAGAAACGTGTGGCAGCTAAGACTACAGGACCGTATGAATCAGTCAACTTGTCCTCGCACTGAAAGGTTTACACATTCTAGTAGCACAGCAAATACCCTGCAAGCACACAAACACAAAGGCAAGCGGCATAATGTCATTCAGTACAGTAAATGAGATCTACCTGGAGAAGCTGATGGAAAAAGTTGCCAGGGCTGCGGCGGTGGGGAGCCCGTCGTCACCTCTCTGTATCCCGGGCGACTCTCCATACCTGTTCCTCCCGGCCCAGCTCTCCCCGCCGAGAGGCAGGTTTGAGTATATGCCAAAAGGCTTCTGGTCTTGTAGGCCCACTGTGGAGGACGGGCTGGCTTTGTAGTGGTAGCCAGGTCCCGCGCCGGCGCCCATGGGCGAGGACATGGGGCCTCCTCCATGGAGAGAGCTCACGCCGGTCTGGAGACACTGCGACTGGCAGAAATCGGTGTTGTCCTGCTTCTCCTGTTTTACCACACCAGGGGTACGGATGTGGATGAAAGAGTCTTCGGGATCCTTCTCTTCCTTGATCATAACGCTGGAGATAAGGGACGCAGGCTCCTGTTGGCGGTGAGGCTGATGCTGCTGGTGCTGTAGGAGGTGGTGGGGCTGCTGATGGTGTATGGGCTGCTGCTGCTGGCCCGTGCCATTCACATTGGTGCAGCTGACTCCGTTACCCACAAGAGACTTTGTTTCCTTTAGCAGGCCGCTGACGGGACCCCCACCACCCCTCCTGTCGTGGAGAATGTTATCCAGGTGTGCCACTTCTGAATCCAACTCAAAATCACTGATATCTGGCAGAGAGCTAGGAAGGTCCAAGTCTTGCCAATCCAAATCACACGGATCAGCGCCTGTGTGTCCGCTATAAGTTCCCAAGTCTTTATCCAGAGAAAAGCTCCCCTCCTGCTTGATGTGCTGGGAAAAAAGGTCAGGCAGGGGGAGGTTACCGAGGACGGAGGAGACGGAGGTGCTGATGACAGAGGTGGGCGTCCGGTCAAGTCCGGAAATACTCTGTTTCAACAAGCTGTCCTCCATGTTGAATACACCGATATCTTGGTGTTGTTTCTGCATTCTCTCCTCCATGTCTGACTCCTCACTCAGAACAGGGTGCTGAGGGGACTCAAAGAGGCCTCCACGCTCCCCCTGGTCTTTGGTTCCACCCCGTCCATTTGGGGCCACCGTGGACTGGGGCAGAGACCCAGAGCCAGGCAGGTGCGTTGCAGACTGGAGCAGTGAACCAGCTGTGTCACCTGTATCTCTGCCTACTCCGGCTCCTGCCTCCCCAAATGTCAGGCTGTCGTCTCGATTACCGTTGCGCTTCAGTCCACCCAGATCCATTTCTTTGTCCTGACAGGACAGTGAGGGGGTGTCAACACACACAGACAGAGAGAGAGAGAGAGACAGAGAGAGAGAGAGAGAGAGAGAGAGAGAGAGAGAGACAAGGTTAGGCCAAGTTTATAAGACATAGAAATACGCAGCAGGTAGTCCAGAAGAAAAATGTAGAAAGCTTATTCAAATATCGATCATTCACAATAATGCGTGTCTTGAAACATCTGCATAAAAGAATGTGTCATGACGCAGTTTAAAGGCACTGTCAGGGGAAGCAATCACGTCTACTACTATGCCTCTGCCTTCGCAATTGTCTCAGTTTTTTTTTTTTTTTTGTATTTGTCAAGAAATGACAACAGCCACATCAAGCAGGCCATCCACTCCTCTCAAACCCACACTGGAACAACATAGCAGTGGCACAAGTGGCACAAACCACAGCCATTATGTTACATAAATGGCCATAATGTTCACGTTATCCCTTTGAACTGTGCCCTCTTCTCGACTCAAGCGTCCTCAAAGGAGCGTAAGACATGTCCATGCATAACTCGTGCTAAGACACCGACAGTCCCGCACACAGCCGAGCATGTGTGCAACCACATCTGTCAAAAGAGATTAACTCACGATGGGCCTCTGGGCATTTGGACGCTCACCAGTGTCTATAATCTTTCATTTGTAAGAGAGGGCAAACTAGCAATTCAGCCAGAACGCCATTTGCAAAATTACAACATGAATACATGAAATGAACGCAAGTAAATAATAAAGGCAACATCACGTGGCAGCAGCCCCTGCAAAGGAAAGCGCGGCGACTAATTTATCTGTTGATCATTAACAAGGATAGCTGCCATATCTGGAGGGGCAGGAAGGAACTAGCCACCAGGCACGCTCCCGCTTTTATTTGTCTGTTGCAGTCAGTGAATATACTATATTAATACAGAACAAATAGGCACGCGTGGCTTCTATATGCAGTAAGTGCACATTAAGAAGCATCGAAATAAAGCATCGCAGAGCGACGACTGGATCAATTCCTTCATTGACTTCATGATCCCTTGAGAAAACATGACTCCATATGGCATAATATAAGATACTGGCTGCTGCACTGTGGGGCTAAAGGTCAGCTTCAAGGACGTGTGTGTGTGTGTGTGTGTGTGTGTGTGTTAAAGGGTTTCTGTACAAAACAAATAAAAATAAGTTGTGATTTATCTGGAGAATGTGCAGGATTCTTTGGATTTTGGTCCTGGGTGTCACTGTAACCCGACCACAGGCTGCAGCTCTACAGTCGGAACGCATCACCACCGTCTCCTCTATTCCGCTGGTCCAATTCCTGCATTTCGGACACGTTAATTAAAGTCCTTGGTGGGTTAAAGTTGAAAAACTTTTTGGGGGGTTTCTCCCCCCGCCCCCGACACATCTTCGCCGCATTAGTGCAACCTGCTGGCTGCGATGGGAAACTGCACCGGTCGCGAAGTTTGTGCAACATCTTCCCGTTCTTACACCAACACGACGCGGTGCCTCCGAGCGCTGCTGGGGGGAGTTTCTGCCCCTGCAGGGCTGCTCATCGTCGGCCTGGCCCGGGGGGGGTGGGGGGGTGGGGGGTGATGGAGGTGTTTACCTGTCTCGATATTTGTCCAGCTACACATCACGAGAAGACAAGAGGTCTGCATCTAAACGCGGACCGTGGGCCTACCTACCTGTAATGAAAGAAGGATGCGCCTCCGCCGGTTAGGTTAGGTCATCTCCCGTCAGTCCAAGTCGGAAGGAAAAAACAAAAAGAGAAAACCCCCAAATATGTGAGAAATAACGCGACGTCCACACAGCCAAGCCCTGAAATGAAGCCCCGCTTGCTCGCTGTAAACGCTGCGTGGTGAAATGTCAGCGGGACGTGTCGCCTCCCCGCATGGCAGCGAAGCGCCAACTATCTTCTAACTAAAGTCAACAGCGTCGCCGACCGAGGCGGAGCGGACGAGATCCGCCGTGTGCGCCGATCCGTCGGTAACTTTTAACGCACGTCGCGGGTGGGAGGGAAAAGTGGTCGATCCCGCCGCTTGCTCGCGATTGCGGCGTCAATCCGCGACGAATCGACAGGTCCGCGGCGCGATATTCTGCCTTTGCGCCATTACGGCCGAGTGCATTAAAGTTATATAATCCAGCCGTGTTGCCCTGGCGCACTCTGCTGCGAACTCAGGCGGAGGCATGGCGGACAGTTAGCGAAACCGCGTCAAGGTACACGGGACAAGAGGGGCGCTTCCGCTTTTGTTTTTTTCAGAATAAAAGCGTTGTTGTTGCGACAGTAACGGTGTTCACACGGTAAGCCCGCACACAAAAACAGCGGAGGTTCGAAGCTCCTTTAACGCAGATTTGCGTACAGCAGTGGCCAGTGGCAAAGCAACGACAAAACTACTTACTTTTATTTATTCCGTTCTTTTCTTTTGTTTTGTTTGTTTCCCCCAGCGAGCCTTTTCTTTTTTTTTTGCTTTAATTTCGAAGCAGATTAGCCCAGCTTCCGGTCGTTTTCTGCCTGTCGATGGTGGCTTGACGCAGCAGTTTGACACTTGCCGGTGAACGCCCCTTTCCCCACTGAAACTCTCTGCTGGGGGAATCTGTCAAAACGTGTCTTCCTCCCAGCAATGGTGGGTCTGAGGAGCCAGCAGGTTATAGGTGGTAACCTCTGTCCTGCCACAGCCTCTTCAACCACCAGGCCAAGGATGGGAAGTACAAGTCCTTGCATAGCTTTGACTTTCCCAGAGTTCAAGTCCCATTTGAGGGTCCCTCCAGGGTCAAATAGAGTTCTGGGCAAAGAGGCGGAGCATGTAGCCTCATCACGAGTTGGCTTTTAGGAGTTTCATGCCCCCATTGTTATCTCATCAACTATGAAATCTCTTAAAAATAACAATATCCTCGTCAGAGATTCCTAGAATGTTTCATAAATTGTTCGGGGTCACCTGAGGTCTTAGACACACGAGTTGCAGTATGTATGCGAGAAATATGACACCGGTTTGTTTCGTCATCCTGTATTGAGATTTTGGTGTCTTCACATGCAGCGTCAGTGACTGTGGCAGCTGATTCACCTGCAGCAACTGACAATCACACTGAGATTGAGAAGAAGCGTACAGGGAGCTGGTGCAAAAGAGGAAGCCAGCTGCACAGACAGACAGTAGAGGGTTAAACTGTGTCCTTTTATGCAAACTTTAGAGGCAAGAACAACCGCCAAAGACAACTGCCTTCAGCACTTTCAGATCAACCACATGAATCATAACTCAGCTCAGCTCTTTGTCTATTCTTAACAAAGCACAGTTGTGATTGGGGAGCTGTAGCAGAGAGAGCGAGGGGTCAAAGGGCAGGCTGAGAGCCTTGACTTGATTTCCAATCTTTTACATGGTTAGGCCCCTTGCAGAGAGGAGCTGGAGATAGATATGATTTCTGCCAGTCTGGTAATAAGATAATAAATCATTTCGCAATAACATAAAATACAGAAAAGCAGCACATCCTAATGTAAGAGAAACGTGTACCTGCACATGTTTTGCATTTTTCAAATAACTAGTCGATTATCAAAATTGTTGTGAATTTATTACACTTCTTGAAATATAAGAGCACAACATTGTTCTTCATAAATAGACTAGTTCAGGCTAGTTCAGTCACAATCCTTGTAATGCATTTAAATAGCCTACTTGAGTACTACATGATCTGACGAGCGACCTTGCAATGACTATAACACCATTACACAATTCTGTTGGTCACCTTCACCGGGCAAGGTCTTCAGTTAGAAACTCATTTTCCCGGTGTCACTTCAGCAGACCAGAACAAGGACTAGCTTGAGTTCAGCAGAGCCAGCTCGGGGTCAAGAAGAAAAGAGGAAGGGAAGTGGACAGTCAAGGCCGTGCAAACAGGCGCAGACGCCCATGCTGTTCCATCTGCAAGAACAGAAACGAGGATGGGCAGATGCAAACCCAACAGCCAGAAGAACAAAGGCGGAAAAGGAAAAGGGGTGGAGGGGAAAGGAGTGGGTGGGGGTGCAGGTGTGGCCCTCCATGCAAGTCGTTCGATTAGAAGGAGCAGAATGTGTCCTGTGCATGCGGATGTCTCATTAAGAGCTTGCGTGGCTGGAGAGAGGCTGGAGCTCCCCAGGGCCTGAGAAAACCACACTGTTCCCAAAACATCACAGGGAACACTGCAAGGTTCGAATGCTGGGTAACAATGGGCGATCCTATTTACCAATAAATAATAAAAACACTGAACATGCGGTGCTTCATGTGCATGTATGTGCAACTGGGCATGCATGGAATAAGTATGTTGCTATGGTTGTGTAATGCGCCGGGCTCTATACTCATAGTAGGGTACGCTGGTTTCAATGAATGCGCTGCTGTAGAGGCAACGCTGTGTGAATATTCATTGATCGATGTACACTCACATGTGCATGGTGAGTAACTAACAGAGGCATTTTGGGTTTCAAATGTTCATCACCTTTTAAAAAATAACCCACAACCCTGGATTCAACTTTTGCCTCAGGAGTCACCGGACCCAAGCAGAGGCACATGCTGCACACACACACACACACACACACACACACACACACTGGTGGCTGCCCATTTGCTTATATAAATATCGGACTAAATTACAGCTAAAAGGAATTCGTAAAAGGTCCGTTCATTTAAATCACAAGCGGAGTTTTTTATCCAGTCATCTGGATGTTGCAACCCTTTGGTTTTATCTGCGTAGGTTTTGAGATACCTGCCTCTGAGATTTCTGCCGCCACCCAAGTACAATGGAGGCGAAAGGAATTTTGTTCGTGATGCTCACAGCATTAAAAATGTCCTTAGAATCAACGCCCCATTCACTGAATGTCAGCATTTTTTTACTGTGAACTATTTAACGTAAAGTGAAAACTTTATGTAGCAAATTATTGCACACCTAAATCAAGTGATTGACTTGTCAAATACATGAACATGATTTAACCTGCTCCTAGACTTGTATCAACCGAAATATCACTAAATGAATGAGCTAAATTGCACCTAAACAGCACTAAATTAGTAATAAATGGTGTTTTTCTAATCCCCCTTGTCTTTATGACTTTAGAACATTCATACGCTCCCGCAAAAGGATTGGTAACAATCACACAGCAGGACTTGCCTAACACAATTGAGTTGTGTCAGACGCCGAGTAAGATGCACAGGGAGAACGGAAGAATTTCTTTTGAGAAGGACGTACAGGAAGGAAGGAAGGAAGGAAGGAAGGATTTCTTTTTAAAGGTGAACAGGCAGTTCGCAGCCTTTGGTATTTCGTCTCTGAGACAGAGAGAGCGCTGAGTTAGACAATGAGTTGGAAACATCTAAAGGAGGAAGGGTGAAAATGACACAGCTAGGAAGGATTTCTAGACGGACTACAAACAAACAAGTTATTGCTCTGCGTGACGTGTGAGTCTGTGAGCGTTGTGTGTGCAAACTGCCCAAACAACCCAGAAGCAGAAATGCTCATGCAAAGATTGTTCTGCCTGAAATACCTGCAACTTATCTGACCCAAATCAACACCTTATGGGAACTGAGCCATGTACCAAGACGTTATTTATACTGCATGAAACATTTGGTCAGCCACATGTCGCCTTTAAAGAATAAAGTGAAATGTGAAAAGAGAAATGTACCAAGGCTTTGAACTAGACACAGGTATTAAGAGGTGTGATGTGGAAATCATGTCTTTCATTTGCGTGTGTATTCAGCAGATTTAGTTTTACATCAGAGCACACACTGTACTGTAGTTCCTACAGTCAAACAGCTACACACACATCTTCACACTCACAGTACATGCATGCCCATCTTATCTGGATTAAACTGCAGTTGCAAGTAGTTTTTAACATTTTGTGAGGGCGCAAGATGGGTGTGGAATGCAAAATAGGGAAGTACAGCGAGGGTCACAAAGTTTGGACAATCACAGGAAATCTGTTTCAAGTAAAGTCAAAGTATGTATGTAACTAAGTGCATTTACTCGTTAAGTACTCTACTTAAGTACAATTTAGAGATACTTGTGCTTCACTTGGGCTTTTCCATTTAATGCTACCTTCTACTCCCCTCAGAAGGAAACAAGAAGTACATTCTTGCTACATTTATTTCACAGCTAGTCACTATTTACTTTTCACATCAATATTTTCACATCAATATTTTACTTTTTGTATATGTCAATCAATATTAATATTATAATTATGTATGTATATATATATATAAAGATATATTACAAATATAACACTCAGTTTTGCACAATAAGTACTTTGATACATTCACAGTAACATTGAGCTGTACGTTTATTTGCTGTAAGTAAGATTTTGAGTGCAGGACTGTGTTTTGAATGTTTTTTCATTGTGGAATAAAAGTAACAGATCTCAGTACTTCTTCCACTGCTGACTCCAAGCAGGTTAAGTTAAAAGTTGTACTTAATTGAAACTACCTCTAAGAAATCCACAAGAAGTTCTTAAGACAAACCCCAAGCATGGATTATAACAATATCCTTAAGAAAATTATGGTTTTAGCACTTCAGGGACTTCTCCTCTCAGTATAACAAGTTTGCTTCTATCAGAGGTTGAGCAATGTTTCTGTATAGCAGCCGGCTTTGCATCATTTGATTTTCTGATTTGACTGAATGGATTGATTTCAAACACACAAACGTTAGAGATGCATATACAGGGTATATACTTATATACTTTTATATATATATAAAACTGTAAACTATAAAAATCTTTACTTTTCTAGTCTAACAAATTGAGTAACAGACATTATTGTGTAATGTAACCAGTCAATATACATTAACACAGCCCAAATGCTGCATTGACGGTATTGTCTATATTTACCACAACAAGATCCTTTGGGGAAACTTCGGTAACACTCCCTTACTCAACTGGAGTGTTGAGAACATGCAGCAGCAGCAGCAGTGGCAGTTGACTGTTTTTCCCCTCCAGATGTTTGTAATAGTACAGTAAGCATACCGGCCTCATTCCTCACATCTTTTATGTGTTTACCTGCTCACACATTTACTGTTCTGTCTCATCCCGCAGTGGGTGTTTGTGTGCAAGCCTTGAGTCACATCTATGTGTTTGTGTGTGTGTGTGTGTGTGTCTGTTGTTTAGATTGATGTTCAGTTTGCAAATGACTGGGTAGATGCAGGCGAGAGAACTGGTGCCTGAGTGCAAGAATAAAGGTAGGGGGCGGTTTGAGGCTACCAGAATTGACTGTTCAGGACACGAGGAACACAGACATACTAGCCCCACATGCAGCACACATTTCCAACTCTAAAATCAGAAATACAAAGTTTCTGGATGAGAGAGCAGAATAAGAGGAACAGTCTTCTCTGCTTATACATTTAATATAACCCGTAAAAAACTGGTTTCCTGTGCTATTTTGAGGAAACACTTGAATTCTTACTGGGAATGCCAGCAACAAAATGCTTTCCCATCTCTTGGAACTAGCTGTTGCTGGCATCACGCTGATGGAAACCCACTTTTCCTTCTGCACATGTCGCTGCCGCTCAGCCCTCTTTTGAACTTTCAGTCTCTTTCCCTTTTTTGGCTGTACAGTATATCTGATTAAAAGTTACACCCGCAGTGAGTTCTATGGCTTGCTCATGGGGAATGTAAACAGCACCTTCACCTCAGCTCACCTCATTCCCCAGTTGCAGTGAACTCACTGACTGGGTGACCTGCTTGAAGAGCTTACAGTTTACAGCTCTTTTCTGCTCTTTGGAGATCTATTACACATAGCAACCTACACGTTTAATTAACTCAACAGCACAAAATCAGTTCCCAAACATATTTGAGACAGGGCTAATTTAATTATAGATATAATATAATATAAAACGTCTTTTAAATGCCACTAAGACATACATCATATAAACACTGTGTTGTATGTTTTTTTTTATTTCACTGAATTCCCACAAATCCTCTTTGCATTTGCAGAAAGAACTATGAAATGTCCCGGTCCTGCACTAACACAACTTTGGCTCTCACAATGTAAGCGCAAAATCAATGAGTAAGAACATCTTATAAGACGAGTCTCCTTGTTAAGCAATCGTGAAAAGCAGATGACAACTTTTCTCGTCATTCGTGCTGAGTCTTGAAGCAGCAAAGCACAAAATGCTGGCGAACCAGGACGTGGATAGTAAACAGGCTCACTCTGCAGCCACTTTGTTGTCAGCTAATTGGTGTTTGTAAAGCTGACCTCTTCTAAAACCCTCTTTTATGGATAATAGATCATACTACCTTGTCAACTACTGAATCCAAAGGTCACTGTGGTCAGTTGACTTGAAGGTTAGCTTCAAGCCTGTCTGTGCAAAAGCAGAAAAAACGCTGATACTGAATATCTCTTTTGGTCCTCCTCTTCATGTATGTGAAATTCAAGCTTTTTACACGTTACTAGAACACCTGTTTCTCAGACATGGCAGCGGTTTGTGCTCATTTCTGCCTAACAATGGCAGACAACAAAACAAATGAATGAGTCGGAGGGAACGCAGTCAGACAAGTTGTCACTTTCTCTAAATTTGGCATCGAAATTGTGAGACAGGAAGTGTTTATCCTTTTTTTCATTTTGGTGACAATAGAAAATGATGCAGCTATTTATACATGTGGCTATGCATATTACGAACTGTGACACAGTGATTATTTGTCATATTTAAATTTTTTGCCGACCGTACATTAAATTACCCCAGTTCTCTCTTTCCAGTATATTTAAGACTTCAGTTTGTGATCTTTCCAGTCAAAATTGAAAACCTTTTATGGTTTTGGTTCCCCGTACATTTCTAGACTTTTAAACACATATTCTTCCGATGAAAAGCTTTGAAATGTTACATGGTGCAACCTCAAAAAACACTAAATGACTCCCAGTCAGTAACAAGAAGTCAACATGTTGTGTAGACTGCCATTTTATATATCTTGTTTTCACATACACAGTGGTAGGTCTCAAGACCTGTAAACAGACTTTGATGTACAAATTTGGTGAATTCCCCTTTTACACTGTAATGTCTCTCGTGGACTCTAAAAGCTTGCCCGTGCTTGCTCCAACACAATCAGGGCAAGACGACCCTTAATAATGTTGTCCCTTTAATAATCCAGGAGCAGTTGCTGCATCTCTTTTACATCCTTATCTCTTCCTTGTTCTTTAGATTTCCCTGTGAATTGTATAAATAGGGCCTCGAATAGAGCCGTAGAAACCCTCTAAGAGGGGACATTTGAAATGGTCAAGGAGCATGAAGTTGATGTTTCTGAGATTTTACTGAAATGCTACTGAAAGTGATAAGCCATTTTAATATTACTCCATTTTTGCATGCATTCAGGGCAAAAGTAACTACAGAGTCAATACAAATTCTACAAGATAAACAGATCTATTTTTAAATACATGTTTGCATTCAACAGTTTCTCCACACCATTTGGTGTTTGAGCATTTTACAGCTACAAGTGATGCATTTTAAGCATAAATTAGGTTTTAAGTGTTAACCTTTGACCAAAGATGCCCGTGATGACAGGTATGCTGAGTTTAAATGACCTGGCTATAGTGGGAATACCTGGGTGTAAATGTTGTTTGGATAAGTTATCTGATCATCGAGGTTGTAGCTTAAAGCGCGACGTGATCAGAAATGAATGAAGCGATTAAACCTGCAATTAAATCCTAACCCTCTTTGAATTTCTGCCTTATTGTAAAGCAACTGTAACTTTATACTTTTTTTACTGTTGTTGCTTTCACGACTTGAAAATCTATTTAGACCAGACCAGACCCGTTTTTTACATGTAAACTGCTCCCTTAGTAGTACTTTTTCATTCGTGTTTTGCACAAAATTAGCTGGCCAAAAATCCCTTGAGTCATCTAGAGAGGTGGAGATCTATATCTAATCTCGCCTGCATTACCAAAACACGACATGAAAACAAAACTAACTGTTGGGTTTTGGCATTTTGGCAACCGGCACACCAGCCAGCTTACTAACCCAAAACAAAGGGTGTGCATGTGTCAATAGCCAGTTTTAAAATGACTGTGCACCTCATAAGCCCCAACATGCCGCGAGCCCCCTCACTATGAAAATATATGTTTAAGTTCTCCAAATGTGTCCCAAAGGAGATTGTGCTGGGTGATTTCTTGATGTTGTTGTTCAATTGACTTTCGTGTCACGTTATCATTTTATTAAATTATTTTGTTCAAATGAATGATTCCAAGACAATTAAAAAATTTTTTTTTACATTTTTGGTTACAGCCCACAAATTACAATGTAATTATTGTAAAAATTATGACATGAATTATGACTTTTTTTTTTATATAGAGTACTTTTATTATTATTAAGGGATTATTATTAATATAGTGTACAGGGGTTACTGGGGAACAAAACATTAGGTTAAGCCTGGGAGGAAATGTTTCTATAGCTGCGGCTTCACAATAGATGTGTAATGCTACAGGTGTATGTTAGAGTGTGAATGTTTTTTAAAATTATAATAAAATACTACGGAACAGTAATGGGGGTTTTGGGCTCCAATGTCAGATCCCTCTTACATTTCCAAGAACCTAAAGCAGCTTTTACATACTGTCATATCTATAGTTCAGGAACAATTACAGTGCCAAAATCATGTACTTTAACTCACAAATAAAATTTTACTGAGGTTTATTGGACAACATACACTATAAGAAATACAGTGGCAAGATATTCATATTTACATTTTCTTGTTTTTATCAACTTGTTTTGAAAAGCACGTGTGAGTAATTCCAGCCGAGGTATCGGGTGTTACTTTGTAGTAAAACAATGCAGACAAAGCGTCACGCTACTGTCATTAGATAAAGACAATGCATTCACTTATTATATGCTCTGGTTTGCTAGTAAACAAACTGACAATTTGTAACACAAACTATATTAATAATGAATGATCAGTTTTCTGTCACAAGAGCACAGAAAGGGGACGTGTAGATTGAATTGAGACATTGTTTAAAAAGTCATGTTTCCTATTAAGAGCAGCTTTCGTCAGTAAAAAATATCCACAGAATGTGTGTGAATACAAGTTAAGGAGGTAACAATCTCTTTTTATTACTTTGATGATCCCATTTCATTTGTGCAACCCACATTAGGCTGTTTGCTTATTTTGTTTTTAGGGCTTAGCCAGCTGTTGTTTTCACAGCTGATATGTGGCACACAGATGTTCTATTTAACAGGGTGACTCATTCACCTGGCGATCAGAGACAGGCAGATAGAGAGAGAGAGAGAGAGAGCGCTCCCACTCTCTTGTTCTTTTATGCAAGAGAGAAAGAGTGAAACAGGATCAGGTAACAAATCCTCAGTTCAATGTAAATGGATTATAGAGGTTTCACAGCCCCTGCATCTAAAAAAAGATGATCCTCTCAAAACACCTACCTCAAAACATGATGAGGAAGGGACACACTTGTTCGAAAGCCAACCCTTTGGGCGCAGATGCACCATTTTACATATTGTATGGTTTAATGGAGAGGAAAATGTTCAAAATAAATAGTTTTCATATAAACACCTTGTGTGACTCCTGATAACTGCTAACTCAAGTCCATCTCTTGCTGAGAAATGTCTGTCGGTCTAAATGCCATTGCCTTCACTTACAACAATCCCTAATGTTTTGATCCTGTGGTTGGATGATTTTGTTAGTGTAAAATAAAGTACTTCCTGTGTGAGCTTGTATATTGATACAACACACTGTCAGCCCCCCCCCCCCCCAATATGGCATAAACAGAGGTAATCTTCTCCAGGCAATGTGAAGAGAATGTTGCTGAGATCACAAAGAGGAACAGTGAAATAATTTTTTGCACAAGATCGTCTTGTAGAATCACAGTCTGTTCAATTGCCAAAGTCTATAAAAAAAACATGTGGATATGAAGTGACCACGTCTGCTGGTCCCTCTCTGTGCAGCTCATGGAGAAGAATGAATAGAGGAAGCCAGCAGGGTCTTGAGTTTAAACCATCTTTCCCTGATTCTTACTTCCTCCATCTCCATTTCTTCCTTCTCCATCTCAACTTATTCTCCTCGTGTTTATTTGGTTTCACATGTAGATTTGTGTACTTATTTATGTCAGTTTGCAGCTCTGATCCCAGCTAATTTTCTTCTGGCAAAGCTGTCACCATGGATACATGCTGTGTTGTGACCTTTCGGGGTCGACCTATCATGTGTTAAGTGGTTGGTATACACTAAGTGCTGAGGACACGGCTTAGTGTAGTGTTCACACATTAGAAACACACACACACAAGCTCACATACCCAAAGAGCTACACACACACATGCACAGACAGGCCACGCTGTATTCGTCCTGATGTTTTAGCAGCGTTTACAAATTCAAATCATGAAACTACAGCAGCATCCTGGCAATAAACTGTTGTCTTTGCATACTAAAATGTTTCCAGTTGGACGGGTTGGAAGCAACAGGATGTTGTCTGAAAAGCACCAACGTAGAGTTTCACAGATTTCACAACAAAATGACAAAAAAAAAAAACGATTTCCAACATCTTGAAGTCTCCGCTCTCTGAATCGTAATGCTCTGGTTGCCAATTGTTGCCTACGGCTTCACGGGAACACAAAACAACAATAAAATTTCAGTGGAAAAACTCGCTCTTACCAAACACTGAAAGAGAGAGGAATTGCTGATTGTCAGCGCAAACATGGATGAACTTCAAGGTAAACTCACCTGCACTCGGCTTGGACACCATTTTCTTCCAAAAATATTTCTACTGATCCATACGCACCTTCATGAATGCAAATAATGTGTGATCAATCATAATCAAATTTTTAATAATACATGGTCAAGCTTTAGTTCTGTGGGGAAACTTTACTAAAAGCATTGTAAAAAGACATCTTTACACGTTCATGTAATGACACAATAACACCTCTGCCTTTTCTATTTTTTGTTTATTTATTTATATTGTTCTATGTATGTCATGATTTTTCTCCCATCTCCGTTCATGCTATTTGTTGCATCATAAATGGGCAGATCTCATATATTAGTCATCAAAGGGTGAGTGAGATTCACGTAGGAGGGAGGGGCTGGTGGTGGAGGTCACACAAATAGGCAGACCCACACATGCACACACCCAAATGGGAAAATGGTAGGATGATGGTGATGTGAAGGTGTGAGTCACACAGCTGCCAACCCACCCCAATCGGAACTTTACACCACAATCTCCATCATCGACCCAACTGCTCATAGTCAACTCCACCAGCCCCAACACATTCAGACATTCTTTTCATCTGATTAAACGGAATAATCACGTCCTGCTCTTTTAGCCTGACTTTATTGTGCAGTTGTGTCTTTGACTTTCACATGGCCCGTAAATGTCTGCTTTTGTCAGTTGTGCAAATTTGGCCACTGGATAGTATTTGTTTTGTTTATTCATCACAAACAGGCAATAATGGTGGCCCTGGAGGTCAAAACACAACACAAAGCACAGCAACATTTGACAAAACATCGACATTTCAGGATACAGATTATGCTCTGCAATGTCTGAAATTTGCCAGTTTACATGTTGTTGTATCGTTTCCATAGCAACGACTCTCTGTATTTCCAGTCTAGTTATCGTCTTATCTTTTTGTAACATGATTGAGGATAGTGATAGTGAGTCATTTGCTACAGTTGCATTTCGAGAGGGTCGAGATGATTGGCTGTTGATACAGGTGACACGCCTTATGTTCTAAAACCATCCACTGGCAACTTGACAAGCTGAGGCAGCGCCATCAACTGGCCTGAGTCGATCTGAGGCGGACCAGATGACACCACTGCAATGTTTTTTGTCTGGTCGCAAATCTTTGGTCTGAACTGGCCTTAAACATGCCAAGAGTGTCATCAGTTGCCTGACAGTGAAACAATCACAGCAGCGGAGATTTTAGCGCGTCCCTCCTGTTGATCCAATCTAGCACTGTCCCCGTTAACACAGACATTGAGTAAACTCTGAATTGACTTGGGTTCGGTCCAATCCCAAACAAGAAGTGTTGTCCCTCCCTTTCCATAATATGAAACGTCATGTTTTCTGAAATGTCGTTGTGTTTTGTCAAATGTTGTATTTTGATCTTCAGGGCCACTGTAGCCACAAGAAAAAATTAATTTTACATCCTGCAGCATCCTTCAGTTCTGGAATGAACTGATATTTAATGATACTTTTTGTGAGTTCAAAATATGTTGATAACACATATATGTTTGGTTCTGTCTATGCATGATAAAAATGTGAATTTCAGAGTGAATACTATCACAACACTGCTCTGCTGCTGGCCACTATATTATGTTATTATGAGCTCAGTATTATTTATCAGCTGGGCATTCAGATATAATGTATTAAGTATAATATATTAGGAATATAAGCAATGAGGTATAAGTTATGATATTTTGAAAATTCAACTTGTTTTTGGGACATGAAAACAGTAAACAACAGCTAAAAAACTGAATGGATGGAAACAAAGGTTCAGCCCAGTTTAAAGTTGTCTCTCAGTGATAACTTGAGTTATTGAATGAGTGAGTCACCATTTCCTAACACACAAGTCAGTGTGCTGTGAGTGTAGAGCCAAAAATCTCAGGACTCAATGTCTTCCATAGTGGAAGAACAATAAGGAGGGGCACACAAGCCAGAAATGACTGAAATCAACCTCAGCTAATAACACAGAGAAATTAAGACATTCACACAAACTAAACAACTGTCATACCACATTAAAACAGCAACCACCTGAATGCTGTATTCCTATATATGGGTTGAACTGTTTTTGTTTTAAACTGCAGCAAAGCAAATCATCATGTTGAAATCACTTATCTACACATTGACTGAACAAAATGTTGCTATATGACGGTGAACGTATCGCAATGAATGCCACTCGTAATGACAAAATAACATTGACAATGAGCAGTTAGTGGAATGATATCTATTTAAGTTGGCATCAGCAAAGTATACTGTAAACATAACAAATAACTTAAGAACACATCATATGATTTATCATATGAGGGACTGGCAGTCATAGTGTACTACCTGCCTCAGCAGGTCCTGTCAGGTTATATTTGCACCAAAAAACAAACAAACAAAAAAGGTTTTGCTGATATGACCGTGGACTTTGCTATATTTGTGTCAGAGGTAGAACCTCCGTGGGGACGGATTATATCACCTTATATGGACAATCCTGCAACAAACCCTTTGTTCAGACACGGCCCTATTCCTAAGTATTTTACCTTGATCTGTCCCTTCCCTTTTATCATTTATGACATTGAGAAGTCATCCAAAAACAAGGGTTTCATTACCTAACTAATTGTTGCACTAATGAGAAGCTTGTTTATCTAGGAGGAGTAATTAGATGTGTCAATTAGCCTCAGTTAGACCCATGGTGTTTTAATATGCCATTAGGATGCAGCCAGAGAGAATGTTCCCATGCCTACTCCAGGTTGGACACAGGTATTATGAAGGATGTGATGCACAATTTACCCCAAGACAGAAGGATGAGCGCTTCTAATCTGAGTGTAAACGCTTCTAATCTGAGTGTAAAGTGGACAGAGAAGACATTGTAGTGCTTAGTCCAAATATTAACAGAGAGGAAGGTTTGAAAGTATTATATGAATACAGAGTAGAATGTGTACAGAGTTGATATTTATTACGTTTATTAATGCTGGCTATTATGTGAAATGTATTATGTGTGGGCTGAACACAAGTGGCTGTGTAGTCAGACCCCAACTAAACACATCCAACAATGGTAGGGAATATACCCAGTGAACTGAGCTAGCTGCTATACAGTAAACAGGCAATATCACAGAGTTTGTCATATGTATGTCACAAGATCACGTCTTATACCAGACAGCCTCTTTTTATGAATTATTATGTCGCATGGAGTGTGAATGTCAATATGTCTCCTATGTGTGACAAAAGCCATTCTAATTTCCCATGAAGGAAAAATTACAGCAGAATAATTACATTGTATGAATGAACTGTGTGCAAGACAACTGTCATGGTTACACTAATATACACCATTACATCAATATACACAATTAATATCCTATATTTATATAGAACTTTTTAAAACCAAGTTTACAAAGTAGCACACCTAGAAACATGAAATATACAGTGAAATTACAAAACTACGGAGCCCCTCTGTAATCTGTGTGCACGGCTGTGTAATCCACGACTGCAACTGAGGTAAATTCAAATATATCTAGATTTAACATGCATTATGTTATTACATTTAATAATCATATAACATTTAACAGTAAAATCAGTTAAACAGCCACCAAAACAATGGGAACAACCAACGGGGAAAGAACACACATAATACTCAAACATTAGTATTCGTATTTCACCACAACACCCAAAAGAAAAATAAGTTCAGCCACTAAAATAACTTAATACATAGGTATAGGCAGATAGCAGCAGCACAAGAGTCAAAAGTAGCAGCCACCAGACACCAAGACTATCCATACAGAACAATTATACAGCCAGCGGCAATAGTATCTTATTTCCCATAACTACTGCCAAGCACACCAACCCAAACTACACAGAGCCAAGAGACTGATTCACAAACACCAACACTGACAGCAGCGTGGTGAAGTGAAACAGTGGTGCCTAGCAACCCAGAGAAGAATAAACCCTTTGTCACACACTGCCCACAGCAGAGCAGGAAAACTTTCGCTTGAGGCATTTGAGGACGACAGCTGATATGACCAACAGTTACGGAGCACAAGCAAGACTATTTTCTACACAAAACCCTCCTGAAGTGACATCATCAGACTGTTGGCAGGCGAATTTGCTTATGAAACGCAACACGTATTCAGTAGCCGCAGCAGTAGCAGGTTTTTGCTGCAGCGTTGCAGCAGAACGATCAAAGCAGCAGCGCTGCATGGCAGAGAAAAAGATTTGACAGGGCCTTAAAATCTTGAATAGCCCGCCTTTTAGTAAAAGGTGCTTTGGTTAAGAAATGTAGAGTATGTCATGTGTGAGTGCAGAAGTGCACTGAACTTCTTCCCCTGAAATAATAGTTTATTTATGGAGCAAATTTCAAGTGCTTTCCAAGATAATGAAACTTAAAACACAAGCAACATTACGAGCAACTGCAAAAGGTAGATAATGAAACATAAGCATATACATACATACATATGTGCGTAGATACATAGATATATACACCGATCACTCAAGACTTTATGACCACTCACATTATGGCAATCACAGTTTGTGATAAATACCAAAAACAACTTCGACACTAAACTGAGGAAAAAAAACATTACTTGCCAAAATCCTGACAAGCATGTAACCTGCTGCACAAAAAGTATAATTAGTTTGTATTTTAGTACATTATATCCCTCACTAAACATGAGGGATTTATTCAGCACTGTCTCGCCCCATTAATTTGTGACCTTGCACAGTCTCTCACAGGTTGAGTGGAATGCAAAGAGAAGAATAACTCACGCTGGAGCGCAAGCAGTGCAATTTACTTAATAAAACTTTGGTGTATAATCACTGGTCCCGTGTGGTTACACACCAGTCATTTCGATATATAGAAATGCATTTAGCCTGTTCATTTTTCTCTTTGTGCATATCTGAGATTTTGACCGATCATCTGTAATGGTATGAGTTTTGTTACAAAATTCATAGAGAAACATAACCCTTAAGTACATTTATATTTTATTATGTTGGTTATGGCAAGAAAAAATAGAGACACAGGCATAAATAATCATCTAAAATATCAAAATCTAAAATATTGATGAGTAATGCTGGGTGTTTTAATGGAAGTCTAATATCCACAAAATACACCGATTCTGGTGCATTTTAATGTGCAGCACTAATTCTGATACAAATCCCAATATGTCTTCTAAATACATAAATGATGAGTCACATTTTTTACTAGTGAAAACACAGATATATAATGACGGTAGCTGAGTTGCTGCCTGCTTGTGGTCAACTGATGCTCTGAACTTTTATGCTTGCGTCATGCGTGTTGAATACGCCCCCAGCAAGACCAGATGGGTCTTCCCGTCTTTGTAGCTGCTCTAATCTGAAGTTGCCCACACTTTCACTGGCCAAAGTGAACAATAAAATCTTCTTATTCAGATTTTCTGTCGAGAATACATTTAAAACTTTCTTAACTGCACACATTCACCAGTTATACACAAAATGATCAGTTAAGCAATGTACTCAAAAGACTTCAGACACTAAAGCATTTTTAAACACCTGCTGCTGTAGACAGAGTTGTCTTTTTCCTGTCTAGATGAAGTTGGGGCAAACATCAATAATACTGATGCCATCAGAAATACTGTTACCGGCAACAGTTCTTATTGTAGAGTTGTCAAATAAACTTTTTATTTTCTCTTCCCACTTTTATCGTTATAATGGCTCCTGGCTTGTTTGGTCAAACGTTTAACTGAACTATTTCTGACTCTTTCTCCACCATGATGCTGAAAGACTGACCATTAAAGTGTTGCGCCGTTCTGAAACCTTGTCTGATGGGCCGTTCTTTTTAACGACAGACATTTTGCCTTGTCAGAGCAGGAAAAACGCATGTCACAGTAATAACATTATTACAAGAGGATCCATTTAAATGTCCCAGTAAGCCATGCCAGTGAGTCAGAGTGCGTAATGCCAGGGCCCTGGAACACATAATCTGAGTACATTTTACTTAGTTTATTGGTACACCTCACCTTTTCCTGCTATGACACATCACACTGTCTGCTGTGAAAAGGGCCTCTAGGCAACATCCACATTGCGGCCTCATTTGTTCTAAACTGTGATGAAAATAATCTGCATCATTTCTTCACTGTCAGTTCAGAAAGATAACTGTGACAACATTTCTCCTTTTCACATTTCACCTCATGGAGGTGTTTGTCCTGAAACCCATACACGAGAGTCGTGTAGAGGGCAGCCGTCGTTACAGTAACATGACAGCAGGCAACATGAGTGATCTGAAATCAATGTGGCTTGACCATCATCCCTCTCTTGTGTGTCTCTGCACATGCTTGTGTACATTTGTCTGCTACGTGTGTAAGGACGTGGGAAAGCTACTGAGTACGTGTCTGTGTGTCTTTGTGTCTACTAACATGTTTAGTTTATGCATGCATTAAGATCCACATCTTATAAATGATCTGTCAAGCTGAGCATTAGTATTATTATGTGCATCCCCCCAGAAACACGCAAACATACTGTATGTACACAGAAGCGCGCACACATAAAATGTAATTCTTGTACATACACACCCACGCATGAATACACATACGCATGCATTCATGTGCACACACACAAAACACAGGTTCCCGCAGCTGGTCTCTGCTGATCGTCCCTTGCAGTGTTTGCGTTAGTTCATTGAGTTCTGAATCAACTGTTAGAAGAGTCCGCAGTGCAATGAGGGGGGACAATTAGCCTAATGAAGTGCAGGAGCAAATCACAGTCAGTGCTGTGCTAACAGTTGCTCAGTGAATATTCATGTGCTGTTGGATTTGCAGATGCATTAGAAGGCGGCGCTGCGTTGCTGAATACCAATCGTTACATTTCCACCTGTCACTCGTCTGCTCCCTCGCTGAAGATAACATCCTAATCAGCCTCATTGCTGTGAGGCTTTTTGGAGCGCATCACGTACACGGGCTATTATCCTATCCAGCTCCATCCGCAGGTGTTCGCCAGTTAAAAACAGAAACACCTTCTCACCTTTTACAAAGGAACTAAGACACATCACACCAGTTTTTAAAGGACAGAGTAGATGATGTAAGTGGATTTCATTAAAGTGCCAGCATGCTTTACATGATTCTTTGTGTAGTATTTCTATTTTATGGTAGCATCTTTAAAACTAATCCTATTTCACAAGTGTGTAAACATTAGACAATTGTGATGAAAATGTTTTGCATATTTTGCATGAGAATTTTGACTTTGTATTTGTTCATATCACCACTAGGAGTTACCCAAAGTCACAAAGATGACATTATATTAAAATACATGATACACATAGTGGGTGTTAATGGGTAAATTCTTTAATTTGCATCTTGCAAAG
The DNA here is from genome assembly GCA_036023855.1 of Gadopsis marmoratus. Taxonomy (NCBI): domain Eukaryota; kingdom Metazoa; phylum Chordata; class Actinopteri; order Centrarchiformes; family Percichthyidae; genus Gadopsis; species Gadopsis marmoratus. Next base: position 27,669 of record JAVQJF010041453.1, read on the forward strand.
CTCTTATGAGCTATGACTTTCTGTAAAATATTAACCTCCCGAATCTTTACTTTGTAAAAGTAGCATGGCACTGACAGGGATTACACCAACAGCAGCACTATTTTTCCAACCAAGTTCATTTATACAGTATATAGCAGTTACAGTCTTAACGCATAGTGAATCTTTACAGATGCAGTAATTCTTTTGTTGGCCACTTGGAGGCAGAGGAACAACACAAGATTGATGATAGTGGAGTTTGTTGGCTAGAAAACCAAAACAATGAGCTAAATGAGACTAAAAAGCTATGTATAGTTGTGGGACAATGTAGATTCTGGGGAGTCATTCTTTGTGGCTTTGTTAATAGTAGTGACATCTTTCACACTGAACATGGTAATTTTATTCATTTTCATATAACAAATACTGATAAGTATGAGCTCACACTAAAAAGACATTTATAATGTTGTAAAAACTGAATTATGAAACTTCCAGTTGTACAATGCATAATAACAGTATGATTAATAGCTACTATATACACCAAAATCATTGGGCATAATTGTATATTGTGATATTTCTGGATGCTGTGAAGGTGTATGTCTTCATGATTCATTGTAGAACCCATTTCTGATGCAGTTATCTTGCAAAACTCATTTGATGCTGTTTTATAACTGAGAATTATAAATTCTTAAATTGTATTTTCTCATTTCTTTTGTCCTTAGTATAACTCACTGCCTGTTTCTCCCGTCCCCTTCTCTCCGCCTCTATCCCTACAGCTTGTCTCGCTCCATGTAGTTCCTTCTAGCAGGAGACGGTTTCATCATTAGCTGCTACTCAGTCAGTCAACAGAGGGCCAGCTTGCTGGGCAGAACAGACTGTGGCTCAGGCCGGCCAGATGGACGTGAGATTATCCTACATTAGATAACATAATGGTACGGTGCCCAGAGAGCAGCAGACCAGTCAACTGCTCTGCTATTCTTAAAACAGATAGTAGGTGATGATGAGGATGCTGCTGCTGATTTTTTTTTGATTTGTTCATTTATTGTTTTTCCCATTCATCTCACTCAAATGTTCCACCCAAGAGTCAAATATTTAAGTTTCATAACAGTAATGGACTATCACTTAGATCATGCAATAGGTGTTTAACTGCTAGGGATTTCACAGGGGCCACCCGTGGTAAAGGTACAGTGTGTGTTATTCGTCATACTTCAGTCTACAAGCTAAGCAACCAAAAAATAAGAAATAAAAGAGCAAACCAAACACATTCGTAAACAAACGACTCGTAAAACTGAAGCTCCTCATAGCTGCTGATGTGGTCCAGAGTGAGCTGTAAACTTCCTGATAATGACTGTAAGGAAGCTTCAAAAAAGAAGTGGGGATGTAGTCATTGCTCCAGGGGAAGTGTCTGGCTGTAGCCAATGAACACAGCAAAAACATTATCCTGCCGGCCAAGAGGACGGACTATAGCCTAACTCAACACTGCCATCTGGAGGCGCCTGGGTGTAAATGTTTCAGGAGGTGACAAAAGAAATACAAATAAGAAACAGCCATCTGGCTCCCATCAAGATTTCCAAACTTTTAATACAGTAAATATTCCATGTGGGAAAAGGACTGAACACCCCAAACACGTCAGCTAGTTTTGAGGTGAACTTTTCTGGCTTCAAGCTTCTATTATTGCATCCACGTTTGCTATTTTGAATCTGTGTGAACACTACTGCAGAATCGCTGACTCATCACCTGTTAAAAATGGAAAATATATGCACTGTCAACTCCATTAAATCTGGCTAATTGGGGCATAAATAACCCAAGTCTCAGTGGCATTTATTGTCAAAACATTGTGGATAAGAAGCACATTCAGCAAACGATTAAATGGAGATATAGGTGTGAAAACGAGTAATCAGAGTTCTCTACTGACACTGAATAAAATTCGCTAATCATATTTGTTGCCTTTAATTTAGACATTGTTAGACACAAACACTTTTCTGTATATACGGTCCTGTAGGGATTTCTGTCACTGTAAGCGTCACTAAGGCATTTTATGTTCATGCTGTACTGTTGAAAGGTTTCCTAAGGCTATGGCTGAGTCTACGATTGGGTATTAACACCAGGAGAGACTTTGTTATTTGCATCATGGTTAATATTGATCGTCAGCACATAGATGACAGTGTACTCACCTTTTAATTCTAATGTCTCAACCTGTATATTGACATGGATCATACTGTACAACTGTCAAACTGATATTCTGCTTGTACAGTATGTGGTATTTCACTATTTGAGAAGCAATCAAATATACATAAAACAATTCTGTTGTTGCATGAGAGACGGAACCTGAACGGTAATGTAACATCCTGTTAATCTGAACTTGTATTATCCAAAATGTAGGCTTTTGTCATTCTAAACCTCACCAGCTGATATTGAAAACAGTATCTGAAAACAGAAACGGCTGAGCAGATGTTTGAGTGGAAAGCGATTTTAAATTAACCCCAATTTTCAACAGTTTAGAACTATTATACACACAGGAAATTAGAGACATTACCACAGGAAGGCATTAAGCAAATGCATCTTAAATGTTGAAGTTACAAGAGTTTTTCTCACTTCAGCACCTACTGAAAAATGTGGGAACCCCAGAGTTAGGACAATGAGATGAGGAGGACTGAATAAAGAAAAAGCATGGAATTTTGGAATGAATTTCTTCTCCAGGTCCAGGAAGGAAAATGTGAGAAGCCCCTGAGTGAATCCAGATGCTATTGAAACCCGACTACAAACTGGCTGAAACCAGATACTGTACATAGACAAAGCCTGCATGGATATCAACATCCTGCTCACTTCCATCCTACCCACAGTATCTTCAGCCGTTTCCGACATCCCCACAGCTGAGAAGGCACGGAACTGCAGAATAATTGGATGCACTTGAGACACTCACCAGTGTGTGTGTGCATAAAATGAGTTGAAAAGGCAATTCATGACATATACAAGCAACATTTTATTTAGAGTAACCAAAGAAATCCCCATGAAAGTGTGACACTGAACACTTGTCATGCATAAAAAGAATGTAATCGACACTAAAATACAGGTTGATTTGACATATTTAAATCGATACACAAAACTGATTATACATACACCAGATGCATATATTCAAACACACGGCCATGTGAGAGCAGACTGCTCCTGTTAAGATTGCTTGATGATGAGTTTGCTGGAATTGAAAAAGCACTCACATTTTCATTTTGGAATTATTCATTCCTCTTAGGGTTATCATCCATTTAAGGATGTATCGGTTTAGTGTATGTTAGCGCAAAGAAAACCCAGAAGGGAGAAGAAAAAAAAAAATAGATGTTTGTTTCCTAATCACAAAAGTCAACATTTTGTTTTGTCAGCCAGTTTAGATGATGAGTTTGTGCATTTTAAAGCTTTACTTGGAATCGGAAGGTCACGTGGTTCTACTGTAGGCTGAGCAATCTCCTCCACACACCAGTTCAGGAGCAGGTGGAGTTCAGCCAAACACAACTGACCTTGAGGACATGTGGTTTCACCAGTGAAGATGACAAAATTGGACAAACCTCCAAGAATAGTATCTGCAGAGGTCTGGTCCGTGACTTGCAGTAATATCAATCAGTACGTTTGTCTCGTGCGTTTTGTTTAAAAGCCGATCCTCTGGTGCTACGGTCAGGGCAACGCTCAACTAATCAAAATGGAATAAATTTCACACAGTGGTGACACCCTTATTGATTTGTCATTCATAAGCCAACATAAACATACTGTAATATGTCTTTGTTAGCTTATGAATGAGTAGCTGTACCGTGTGCAAAGAAGGAGAAATTACTGACAAACATGCATGTCAATAACTACTTGATGAAAATAAACGTTTTAACAGAAAAATGTAACGACAGTATATCCATGAATTGCTCAGTTGAAAGTTTAGAAATCATCCAATCCCAATAACCAACCCATCCTGAGCACATGTGAGAGGTAGAAAGCCTTAAAGAGCAGCCGGTGGCTTGAGAACTTGAAATGTTCTTAGGGTGATGTGTGGTTAACGCTGCCCTCAAGCCGAGCTTCAGCACACCAGGTGCAAACATGTCCACAGAGAAATTCCTGCTCTGACACTTCACAACTACAAACCTTGTTTTAAACCTCAACCTAAGAAGCAATGAAAATGACACTGCTGTGGATCAAAGCATGCGGATTATTTCTTTTGATCTACCAACCAGCTGCATTACAATCTTCCCAGGTAGTTGAAAACTGTCATTATGTATCATACAACCAAAAGCCTTTTTTCTGCGGCAGTAGCCAGCTATAGGTCCACAGGCCAAAAAAAATGTTCCAGTCTCCTCTTACAATTACCTGCTTGACCATACAATGTACTTTTCAATATCACAAAGCAGATAACCTTCAAAGACGACTTTAATGTGCATGTGAAGACATAAACAGATGACATATCAAAGCAATGAGCCAACTCTAAAATAAAGACTTAAGAAATGTAAAGAATGCAAACTATAGAAACAGCCTACAGAGACATGTCTGTACCTAGAAATATACAGTATTCCTCAGACTTAATTCTCAATATCTAATCTAATCTAATTGGTTTTGAAAATAAGAGCGCTTTGTGCAAACTATTTTATCTCAAATCAATTTCAAGAGAATATAATAAAATAATACATTAGAATATATAGCAGAGCTGTTTTTACATCAAAGATCAGATCACTGCTGTGATGAGCAAAATGATGAGATTCATGGTCCTGGAGGAAAGAAAATACAGACACCCAGCGCCATGTTTTCCTGCACCCTTTCTGGGTGGAGAAGCAGAATGAGCTACTGTAGTCTTGTGCAGGGGGAAAGTGGGTGTTTCCCTTAGTCTTACAGCTGTAGAATCTATTGGTGTTTGTCACAAATGGCTCATAACAGCTTTTGCAAAAAGTATGATATGTGGCGTTTCCCCAGGCTGTGGGGTTTGCTGAGGGTTGGTTTTCGGTCCTTCTTGGAAATTGAGAACCTTTTCCTCGTCTGTGTCCAAATTGAATTGTCTCCTCTGTGTGTGAACTAGTCGCTCGCTTCCTTCCTCTCCATGTCCTTAAAATCATAGGACTGTACTAGGCCGTTTAAGACTCAACTTAGTCCAGGTTTTATTTGACAGGGGGGGGGGGGGGGGAAAAGGCATGAGTGAGACAATACACTCCAGCCTGCAGGAGGTCCAATCCGAATGTAGTGAGAGGTGGAGGCCTATAAAAGAAAAAAACTAAAGAAAAAAACTAAACAAAAAAACAGCGGCTTTTTTTTTTTTTAGACAGGAGCTCCCATTTTTCTGTAACAAAAGTGTAATTAGCTAATAATTACACTGAAATTACAGAAACCGGGAGGCAGTTAATTGAAACTGTTAATCAAATCTTTTTTTTTTTTTTTTTTTTTTAGAAAACAGAGATGAGTGCAAAGACCCCATATAGGAGAGCGCAGGGGTAAGCAACCAGCAGCTGCTGCCCATCCATTGCCAACGCCGAGATGAAGATCTTTGAGGCTGACAAACTGCACCAGCCAATGATTGCTGCCGTTAGTATAATTCCCACCATGCCCCTAAAGAAAGCAAGAAAGAAGCAGGAAATCAGCTTTGACTAACTGAACAGTTGCCTGTATGCAAGCAGCATTTTATACAGTTTTATTAAATGTACAGCCATTTGTGAAACACCTATCAAACCAACAAAAGTGGCATAGACCTACACGTAAATATCACACTTTTGCTGAGCTTATTAAAGAACCAGCGTTGATTTTATATATAATTTTATACTAATACAACAAAATCCTGTATGGGACGTTTATACTACTAGACAGTGTCTAGTAATGTGACCTATAGATGTTCAATTTGCAGGTTTAACTAACATTAATGAACGCTACTGTTTTCTTGTACTCACTGTAAAGACAGGAGGACTCCAAAGCTGGACAGGAGGATCATGGGGAGGAGGCAATATCCCAGCACGCTGGCCACGCAGCCGAAGGAGACGCCGGTCATACTCATTAGGTTGAGTAGGCAGTACATGCCGAGGCAGCCGATTGCACTGATACCATACACATAGCCAAACTGGATCTTACCTGACTGTGAATAGGAAGGGGGGTGCATTCATACAGTCAGATATAGACACCTTCATGATGACAGCTGTGCAGGTTGGTGAACAGCTATGTGTTTGCATCATAAGAGTGTAGAAGGATGTTTTTACTAACTCAAGTTAGTAAGAATGAATTATTCATCAACGTTAACCAAATGACGATTTACCAGGAGAAGTGTAGCTCCGAAGGCCAAACAGAAGACCATGGGGCCAGCAAGGTCTGTCTCATTCATGATGCTGCCGTCTGCTAGCTTCATTGGATGGAGAACCGTCAGTGTCTTCTGCCAGATGTGGTCAAAGTTGATTCCTAATTCTAAGACAAAGAATACACACATCAGACACATTGGATACTGAATCTAGGATCAAACATAGGCAGGAAGAGTTTATAGCCGCCAGGTTGTGATTCACCTACCTTCTAACAGTGGCGGCTCATCATCGAAGCTGTTACTATACATGGATTGCGATGGAGATGGGGTGTAGGTCTGTGTGGGCTGGAAGATTTGACCTGTGTATGGCTGCTGGGGGTGCATCATCCCTGGGGAAGAGTAGTCCATGGGCTGGGAATAGTCATATTGACTGTATGGCCTGGGAAACACATAATAATGCTCAACTATATTCTTTGACTGATATCAAATGACTTATCAAACTGCTCAATCCTACCTAAAATGTTAACTTGCTTCCCAAGGGTGTTGTTTCACTTAGGTAGTATTAAGATTTTTAAAAGCTTTACAAAACACTGCCCTTGCCCTTCAACTTCTCTTATTCTTATTTAAACAAAACCATATTCCTTCCATATATTAAATACCAAATCAAATGTAATTTTCAAACTCCCTTAAGACAAATACACTTAAAATATGTCAAATAAGGTGTTCAGTCAGGTAGTTTTAGTCTTCAGCAGCCAAAATGGCACATAAAAGACTAATAATGTTGCTGAGGGAGCATCAGGTAAGGAGGGCTTTCTCCACTTACTTGTTGTAGGGGTTTTCAGCATTGCTATAGCCATAGCCGCCCTGGCTTTGGTCATCTACACTGTAGCTGGACTGGTAAAAGTCCGTGTTCAAATTGTCAAACCCTGACATCTCTCACCCTGTTAGAAACACAGGGGCAGAAACAGGAACACAACGTATCAGCTAGGCTAGGGTGATGATAATAATAATAATAATAATAATAATGATAATAATGATGATGATGGCACAGTATGTGTAAATATTATATATTCTTAAGTGCTGTAATATTGAACAACTATGCACTGTAAAGATGGTACAATTGGCCATCAATAAGGGAAGTTGCCATATGTTACACTAGGAATCTTCATGAAAACGTTACACCTCCTAAACTTATGGGACGCGGCCAATATATTAGCTTAACTACCATTTGCTGTATATTGACAAGATTAGTTAACGTATCATTTTAGATGGTTGTGCTTGTCGGGTCATTTGATATTTGATACAGGTAATAAAAAAAAAAATTGGCTCATAATAGACTAACAACGTTTGTGTGCGAAGCTAGTTTAACGTTAGCACGCAGTTGTACTAAACTACGGTGTGTTAACGGTAGCTTTGCAGTGCAGTCAATACTACCGCTTTCCTAAGCGTTAAAATTAGTGGTTAAATGTATAGCGTCAACCGCTCAAATGGTTTGTAAAAGGCAACAACTTCTATCACGTAGCTAGTTAACGCCACTTATCTTCGGGTGGCTAACGCTGATGTACCGTTAACTTTGCTGCTAGTTGGTTAGCTAACGCTAGCAATAACAGACGGGGAGACCTGGCTTGCGCATTTCGGGCATGTCAGCGGTGGCTTTAATATTCCATTTAGCTTTTCTTACGCTACAAAAGTATCGCAAATGATAACACTCACCTGTGATGTTTATCAAATGTACCCAGAGCTCTACCAACTTGGCTGCGGTTGCTACGTGTCAGGAGATAGGTAAATCTTCCGGGATGTTACGTAACCGACGGAAATTCGTTAGGGACAATTTCCCCTTTGCATAAAATCTGGCGCCCTCCACAGTCGACTGAGGGTATTATATAATAGTCAGCAACTGCTTTACAAGCTGGCGTACTGTGTGAATATATCAAAATAGTAAATGCAATGATTTGCGTGTGCCATGGTACAGTTTCCTGGTTGAAACAATTATGGTGCTGAGAATTATAAGTCTGTGCTAAAAACGTCAATACACAGTCCTATTCAAATACTAAAGGTCAAAACACTTGAAGTGCTTGAACTTATTAAATTATAGTACAATTTTACAAAATCAGATGCTGTGCAAATATCTCAGGAACAGGCTATTTTGTGATTTAATAGTGATGCATACACATGGAATGGAATTAAAGTACTAAATAAATCTCTAAAAGGTCAGTCGCTACCATGTACAGAAACATAAAAAGTCCTTATTAGAAATACTCAGTTCTGAACTGTGATAAATAAACAAATACTTGAAAAGACTGAAAAATAAAAAGAAACATGTTTAATTCACAAGCGATATGGTCAGACGACTCAAACTACTGCTTGTTTTGCACACCACAGGTAGGTTTGAGACCCTACTGGGTTCTGACCCTTAGTTTGAGGAAACCAGGGTCTACTGGTAACAAATAGAGACAGAGGGTAGAGGATGATTTAACAGGACAAGCGCTGGGCTCCAGGCAAGAACAAAGGTAGTATCTTTCATTAGGAGGCATAGGAGCAGATCAATCACTATGCCTGTGCAAGAGAACTGCACTGCAACCAAATACTGCAGGTGGATCCATCCTCTTTGATGATTGCAGATAATGCAGAATAATAGGCCGATGACCTCCGCCGAAAGGAATTAGGGACAGAAAGGGATGAGAGACAGAGAGAGCATCACAATGTGAGTTTGACCTGTAGTGAAGATAAAAATGAAGAACATTGTTGATCCCATCCACCACTCTTTAATTGTTATATTATATAGACTTGGCTCTGCTCCTAGCCTGGAGTTACAGAATTCTTTACAGAATGAGAAATTGGAAAAATAATTCAGTGGAAAAGGCATGGAGGAAAATGTTGCCATTATTCAGAGGAGACATATTGAGCCTCTTCCGTCTTTGACAGAGAAAGTCTGATTGAGTTATAGGTCTCAGGGCAAAAATACAAAGAGAAATCTTTTGGTCAGTGCAGTTGCCTCACCAAGGCTGCAAGAGTTAGGAGGAAACTTTCTTGGCAGGTAATGTTTTGACCATCTGTCACATTTTGTTTCCCATTGAAGGCAATGCTGGCAGCTAGATTCCAACCAATGTTAAATCCCATGTTCCAAGATGGCTCCAAGACAGTTCTATTACAGGCAGGCAAATCTCATAACTCATAACACATGAAAAGTTGTGGTGGGGTGAGAAAAGGAACAACATAAAAAAAGCCCCAATAAACAAAAAATGTCATTAACAAACCTTTCAGCTGTGCTGGGCTGACGTGGATCATTTCTCCGCCTCATGATGAACAAAATCAATTTGATGCACGAAACGTGAATTCCTACAGCAAACACCCATGACTAAGCAGAAATGAGTCGCCTCCCCTCCATTGCCTCTCATTTTCCTTTGGACTTTTAATCATTTCTAAACTTGAAGAACATGTCTCTCTTCTTAATCCATTTAAAGAAAGTAAATTGAAAAGTGCCAGAGAGGGTAATTGAATTTAGGTCAGTGTATTGCCATATGCTGTCATAATTGCCTTCTTTTATAAAGTCACTGCTGTAATCCTGCTGTCACTGCCTGGGTGGATGAGTGGATTAAAACTACTGAATTTCCTCTACTGCAGCAACTCCTTGTCTCTAACCACCTACTGTACCCTCAATTAAGATGTGTGTCTCCACCTCTCAGGCTCAAGGAAAGAGGAAAAAGCAATGGACCAAGCTAATCTATTGTTTTCCTTGTTTACAAAAAAGTATGTAGATGGAAGATATGCCGTCTCCTTCTGCACATATTGAACATGCGAATGAACACAAAACACACACAGCTTTATTTTTAGCAGAAATGGATGTGCACATTTCCTTAGAACATTTACAAGATTAAATAAATGCCTTTAATTCCTCTAATTCAATTTCCTGCCACCCCACTGCTGTGACTGCTGAACAGATCACAAATTAGTAGGCATCTGGTACTTGCAGGGTCCTTTCTTTGAAGCAGCTTTCTTCCCTCTGTGAGTGAGCTACATGAGCAGTAAAATAACAATCAGCAGCTGAAGAGTTTGTGAAGTTTGTTTGTTCCAAAATGCGATTTCCACCCACTTGATATTTAACAGCTTCTGGCAAAATGATAGTCAACACAAAAATACGTCTCATTCTGGATTGCAGCGATGATAATACCAGATAATTTATACGGGCCGAAAAAAGATAAAAGATAACATCAGAGTGCAACTGCCTTACATAAAACTATTTTGGACCGAAATCAGGTAACAGTTGTTCTCCAAAATGAATATGGTTTTGTTTTATTCAGGAATCAAATTATTCATGCTGGATTAGAAGCATTACTCAACAGAGACAATAACACGTGTACAAATACACGATGAAGCGTGAAATATAAATGATAAAAATGTGTTTCACTGAGATGTCAACATGTATGATGCAGATGAAGGCATGCACCATTAAATAAGTGTAATATAATTTCAACCTCTGATTCCGAAATGGTAGGTATGTCCTGATACATGATGCTTTATGACGGAGTGTACTGTGGAGTTCTGCCATCCTTGTCTTATCTGCCTCTGTTTGGCATCAGGGACAGCACCACTCAACCCACGACTGTTCTACCTGTCAAAACAGATTTAGAGGCTTCTAAAATAAGTCTCATATTATAAACAGTAGCATGGCCTTGGCTCCCCTTCTCCTACCACCCTACCCAGCCACTGTTTCATTTCCTGGTTCCCTTAACTTTTGTTACGGGGGTTTGATCCTATTCACTGCAAGATATGTCATGCTGGACATAAATTAGTTTTGGCCCAGTGGGTTAATGCTGAAGTATTTTGGCACTGCATATCAAATGAAGGAAAGTCAATATTTTTTCCCCATGACAGCATCTTGGGGGTTGCTGTTTATAGCATTTCCAGAGTGCAGAATCAACATCTTACAATTAAAATCCCATATCATTGAAGTTCTTAAGGTGTTGATGTAAGGATCAACCGAGATTGATCCTAGCATCAAGGTTGATGCCAAGATCAATTTGTTTACGATGGAGAACTGCTAATGAGAAATAGTTTGTGCCAGTTTATGTTTATGCGCATTTAAGAAGTTATGAAGAAGTGCTTCTTTTGCGTTTTATTTTTCGTAGGCCTACACACTTTCCCCCAAGCTGCCTCCTCTATTTCTACTTCATCCTATGCTTTTGACAATCCTTTGAGATCAGGTATCATCTTGTTGCCTTCAGCTTTGTTTTCTTATCTTAACTGGACGTCAGTTGAGAAAAGAAATGACAGCCATGTGTCTCTTCCACTGGATGCGCAGTGTCTGCAGTCTCCATTGCATTGTTGCATTATTGAAACTACCGTCAATGGAGAAATAAATATCTGTGCTTGATGGATTTCTCCCTGTATGAAACAGAAGCCCTTGCTCTGGGACCGACATGAAACCCGCTGGTAATATCTCAGTGAGAATTAGATAAAACAAGGAAATAAACACAAATGCTAAGAACCTTGAAAATAAGTGGTTATCAAAATATTTAGGGTGGTTTGACCTTTAACTGTGAATAAAGAAAATGACCAAAACATTGAGGACATTATACAGCAACTCCTGACATGCACTGTGAGTGACGTGTATGTCAAACTGCAAATGTAGCCAAGACCTGTAATTCCTGTCGACTCTCGTTCTTTGTTTTGGGTGACTCCCCACTGGATGTGCTGCTTTCCTGACAAAATTGCTGATGGCAGGCGTGAAGAGAGACCCACCACACGTTCAATTATACATCTTCTACTCACAGTCTGTCGCCTTCACTTTCTCATGCTGACAGAAAGTATACATTTTTCACTGTGTACGCAGAGAGCTTCATATAGGTCTTGATTGCTCACTTCATTCATCTTACTTTATACTGTATTGTATCTCAGTTTGCCCACACTGTAATAGATAGAAGGACGCTCTGGAAAAATTAGTATATAAATCATGAGTATATTATGCTAGATGAGGAGAAAAATTAACAAATACATTTATTCATACAGCAAGCATTAATCATAAAGGATACTCACAATCCTTTAAAGCATTTACAGCAAAATGCTGATGGCATTAGCTGAAGAGTAAAATTGGATACTACACCTTTAAAGGGATTTTACAGTTCTAAGGACGTTTGCCCCATCAAGAGATTTGTCACATACTGAGGACCTGTGGAAACCACACTTTAATCCCAAGAGCCAGGGCGTAAAGCATGGAAAATACTAGAGGGAGGGAGAGAGAGAGAGAGAGAGAGCAAGAGAGAGAGGTTGCTGTGACACACACACACTCCTACACGCTCACAAAGACAGAAACACACACCGCAGCAGAGCTGACTATGGCAGTAAACTAGCACAGCTATCTACCCCTTCACAGTGTTCCCACGTGGCCTTTCCGCTGGCAGTGGGAGAGCGGGTGCTTAGCAACATCTCATCTGCATGGTTTGCCAAATCAACAGGGTCAAGATCCCCTTAGGCTTGGAGAACTCCACTCTGCTGTGCATCGCCAAAGGAGTGGCCTCAGCGATGGAGAGAATGGTGCGGATATGGGCTGACTCTCTTCTTGGCAAAGGTTGCTTAGTCTCAGTCTTTAGCCTTCTGGATTTCTTCTTCCTAAAACAGGAAAAAGGCTGCCATTGGGAAGTGATCTGTACCAAGTGATCTGTTCCAAGTGCAGTTTCTCTTGTTTCTCTACAGAGGAATTTTGGATTTTGAAGATGGATTGCTGTCTGCCTTGAGCAAGCGTCATTTTAAGTCAAACTCAATTGCAATCAAAGCAGGTTGAGTTATTTAACCAAAATGGTAGAATGTCTGATTCTTTTAAGAAGAAACTAAGACATGAGGACTCAATAAAAAACCAAATGAGACAGTTAAGATGTCTTTCTTATTTATCTTTTGAGCAGTGGTGAAATGTAACTAATAGATAGATGTACTTTATTGATCCCATGTCGGCAATTGTTTTGTTGCAGCAGCAGCAGCATAGTCATCAATACAGTAAGAATAAATCACAATAAAAATCACAATTGCAGATCTGCGGAAAGAATCAATTAAAAAAATAGAAACTAAAAAATCATATAAAAGAGCAGAACGGCAGATCTGGGAATAAAAGTAAAGGAACCAAGAAATGAACTATAAGAGCAAGCGTGCAAAATAGCAAAATAATATATACAGTATTTGCAGGCTATAAACAGTACGTACAGATGATATATACAGACGATAGTGTAACAGTGTGTTCACCTGTCATACAGAGGTGAGCTATTGTAAAGTGTTATGGTGGAAGGTAGGAAAGATTTCCTAAAGCATTCTTTACGACAGCGGAGCTGAATGAGTCTGTTGGAAAACGAGCTCTGCTGTCCTTGTAGTGTGTCATGGAGGGGGTGGGATGGATGGTGCATGAGGGAGTGAAGTTTGTTCAGTGACCTCCTGTTCCTCACTGACTCAAATGACTCCAGGTTTTGTCCAATAATAGTTCCGGCCTTGTGAATGAGTTTATTGATCCTGCTGGCATCTCTGGCACTGATGCTGCCCCCCCAGCAGACCACGGCACAGTAGATGGCACTAGCAACCACGGAGTGGTAGACTATCTCCAGCATCTTGTTGCATACATTGAAAGATATGAGCTTCCTCAGAAAATAGAGTCTACTCATCCCCTTCCTGTAAACAGTGTCTGCGAGTAAATGTACTAAGTATATTTACTCAAATACGTGTACACACAAATTTCAGGTACTTGTAGTTTGCAAGTTTTTTCTGCTCCACTACAGTTCAGAGGCAAATACTGTACTTTATACTTCACAGCTTTAGTTACTTGTTACTTTACAAATGAAGGTTTTTGCATACAAAACATATGAAGATTGTATAAATGTTTGTACAAACATTTTGTTATAAATTAAATTACCCAACAGTATATATTCAAGTTCATCTTAAACAATCACTCAATTAATCAATTAGCCAACTGGCAGAAAATGAATTGTATTTTTTCATGTAAAAAACAAAATGCCATGGCTCCAGCTTCACAAATGGGAAGATAACCTGCTTTTCCTTTGAATTATTTAAATAATTTATTTTTAATAATTTTGATGTTGGTACTAATACTTGGCAAGGCATTTTGAAGATATCACTTTGGGATCACTGTAATTGTGTGTATTTCTCACTATTTTCTCCATATTCTTTCAAACCAAACAATCAATAAATCGATTAATTGAGAAAATAATCCGCAGATTAATCTACAGTGAAAATAAAGTAATAATTTCTTGCAATCCTATACAAAACAGTAAAAATCACCAGAAAAATCCTGCATTTATATCAATGCATGAGTAATGCTAATCTAATGATATAATATTTAATAGTATAATGGTCACAGGGATCATTTTCTGCATTGAGTACTTTAATTTGTTTTATATTTTAAGTACATTTTCCTGGTTATACTTACATATTTTTACTTCAGTAACATTTTCAATGCTGAACAGAGTAATATTACTCTTGGTATTAGTCATTTTACTTAAGTAAAGAATCTGAATACCTCCACCACTGCTTTTGGGATAGAAAACACCTCACAGTCAGTGTCACCCAAAGTCATAGATGCAATCCCCACATCAAGATTGAATGGGAGACACTGGAAACTGGTTACAGTTAAATGGCCGGTCATCATCACAACATGACATGGGTCACGTTGTGATGGCTAGACGACTGAGTCAGAGCAAAACTGGAGCTCTTGTGGAGTGTTCCCGGTCTGCAGTGGTCAGTACCTACCAAGAAAACCTGCAACAGGGTCATGGGTGGCAAAGGCTCATTGATGCAGATGGGGAGCAAAGGCTGGCCCCTGTGGTCTGATCGAACAGAAGAGCTTCTGTAGCTCAAATTGCTGAAAAAGTGAATGCTGGTTCAGATAGAAAGGTGACAGAACACACAGTGCATCGCAGTTTGTTGCATGTGGGTCTGAGTAGCTGCAGGCCAGGGTGCCCATGCTGTCATCATGTTATGGCTGATCGGTGTATAACTTGACATGAACGGTTACATGCTCATCACGACTCATCTGCGTCTGATGCAGTCCAGATAGAAACATGAGTCAGTATACACTTACACACACTGTGACTCAATGGATGTTTATATTTAAACAAATAAGATTTTTTTTCTTTTGCCGTGGAGCTGTCAGATCCTCCGCCCCCTCACATCTTTTCACTACACCCACAACTTGATCCTGGCCAACTGCTTTCTGAGTCCCACATTGTGCAAATTGAATCAAACGGCAGCTTCTGTAAGATAGTCAAAAAACCTCCTGGTTTCAACCAGTTTGATTATCTCTGTGAGTGCAAATAGGACATTTCCCTTGTAACAAAGTGGAAAAGAACATTAGGAGAAAGGCCTGGTTGTTATTATCACTGTTCAGCAACATTACTGCAGGTTAATTAGTTCTGTTCCACAATTTTCTTTTTACACAAGTTGCAGAAAGGCATAGTAAATCTGTTAGAGACTGTAGCCCTAAGAAACCCCCAAAACAGATCTACTACTTATTATTGTAATTTTTGGCTGATTGGTGACATTTTAAACCATTCGAAGACAAAGCTCAGGGCCTCAAAGGCAAATGTATTAAGTCAATAAAGGTTACTTGCATCTCCCATGGGCTTTGCAATCATTTCACACAATGACACCTGTTATGTATTTGCAGTCATGAATAGTCCCAGGTGGTTTTTTAACCTGCAGGTGGAAGTATCTACTATGAATGCACAAACATACATGATGGTTGTGATGAAATGATTTGTGAAGAAGAGAATGATTTTAGTTTTTTCTTCTTCATCATGACGCAAGTGCTGTGTGCCCACACACAAGACTGATACCACAACTATGTGCCTGAAAACTATAAAAAGCATAGTAAAGGGACTTATACAGTATAAGACTTGACAGGATAATAGGTTTAGACAATTGATGGATGGATGAATTATAAGTTGCTTTTTTGGGTGTCCTGTATTTGGCTTGTCTACCAGTAAACAAGTCTAACAAGATATGAGCTGAAAGAAAACATCCACCTGCTGGGTGGGAAGGAGGGGAAAGCTTGGAATTATAGAGATGAGCTGAGCTTCATTTCATCACATAGCATCAACCCTTAAAAGGAGCGCTTCGCACCTCTTTGCCACACCTCTCATCATCTCCTTATATGGCTCTTACACCTGCATTTCTTTTGGTTTATCCACAATGGCTGCATGCTTATATGGCTCTTACAATCCCTGTTCCCAACTCCAAAAATTAGAAGTAACATATAAACACAAGAGCAACTCCTTGCTCACCTGGCTTCATCCAAAATAGCTTTTTACCGGCTCTGTTTAGACTTTGCTCCGAGAGTACACCCTCTAACTTGATGCCTTCACCAGAACACAGCACACACACCTGCAGAGTCAGTGTTAGTGAGTGGGATGACAGCTCTGCTGCTGTGTTGCTGGCCAGAAGACAAGCTGAGACGTTCAACTTCTCTGGCTCTCTGTGGTGTCTTGCAGGCTCGTACTTATCCTGGCTCCAGGAGTCGCTTGCCTGTCCCTCACCACCCTGCTCTGCTCTGGCTGCCAAAGCCCTTAATGTTTATGGGACTTCCTGTTAAATAGCCTTGTCTCCAGGGAGAGCAGTGGACCTAGTTTAGCAGGGAAAGCTGCCTCGGCCTGTGCAGAGTGTGGATGAGGCGGGGATTGAGGGACAGAGCGGAAAAGCGACACAGAACGAGATGGAACTAATATTTTTAACCTGCTGAAACAGGCAGAAATCCAGAGCTTTTCTGATTGCATTGCTCAGTACCCAAGAGAATATTGCACTGTAACATTCGCAAGAAATATGCCCCCAATTTGTCAGTCTGCTGGCATTTAGTCTGTGTTTTGAGGCGTGGAGGAAATTACTTTCTAATAGAAACTGCTGTAGATCATAATATTGATGCCATCATTTGAGATGTGATGATTACAGTGAAGCAAATAAATCTACTTCCTCAGTTCACACGACTCCTGTAGCAGATCTGAGTGAAAGAGATAAGTTAAATCAGTTAAAAATATCTTGTTTTGATAGCAAATCTGGGGCATTGGGACACGTTGTTTATTCCCACAAGGACGCCATGTTACATTTGAAGATCAATATTGCCGAGACAAGAAGCCTCATAATGATTATGAGTTCATCGGCAGACTTCTAGGATAAGCTGGAATCCTTGCAGAGCTGTCGTAGTTGGCACATTTGAGACCGATGACTCATTACATTAGTAGCCAGAGGTGTTGGAGTGTACCTGCTCAGTGGGACAGTAGGAGCTCAGTTCGGTCACCAGCCTGCCAAGATGATCTCATGGGGTCTGAGCATCAGCAGGCTATTTTTGTACTCACGTAAAAACTGAAAAATTGAATAAATAATTCAAAAACACCAAATGTACTTTTCAAGAAGGATGCTGAGATTGTTAATTCATGGACCTCCTAAAAAAAAATAAAATAATAACCTCATGGAAGATTCTCTGACACAAGAACTGGATCTGCTGTAAAAACACAAAGCACCAACTGTACGTAGTATTTATTCATGTTGTTGTACAAACCTAGTCTGAGTTGATGGCTCCACTGGAATAGGAGGGGTTAAGGGCCTTACTTGGGGGTAACTTCTTTCCTCCCTCCCAGATATATTCGGCCAGTCTGGGGATCAAACCTGCAACCTTCCAGTCACCACTTTCTTCTCTAACCATTAGGTGAAGACTAATCTTTTTCATATTTGCCTCTTTTTCTTGACTGTATTTTGTTTAGCTCACACTTTGGCCAATTGTCCAATTGTGTGCAAATCAACATTGTGGTTTATATATAGGGGAAATAATAATGTTTAAGTGGCTGACTGAAATTTTCAACAAAGAGGGCATACTGATATAACAGATGACTGCTATGCATGACATCATGTTCCTCATTATTAGCTGGTACTCACTCACAAACACATACTTGATGGTTATTGGCAGTACTGATGAGTTAAAAATAAATAGGTAGTGATGTCTTTTCCATGAAATCTATAATCACTTCCCCCAAATGTCACCTTCCACCTGACAAACACCTTTTCCTGTCTTAGTCTCCTCCCCTCTGACAAATTTTCCCCTGTGTACAATTTTTCTTACAAAATCCAAAGCTAGCATGCAAAGTTGCTGCCGGTTGAAAATGGACCAAGTTTAAATTTGAAATAATAAATGTCTAAGTTTGAGGGATAGCTGAGGCTTACTTAGAAACTCATTTTGGTAAATACTCGCACTCTCTGAGTCAACTGAATTTATGCAGTTGAATGTCTGCCCACTGTACTTGCAGATTTCCCATCTAAGGACTGGCATCACTCTGCGTGGCTGTAATGAGAGATGGAAGTGGAAGTAGTATGCTGTTTATTTCAACCATCTGTGACTAGCCTGAAAAAAATCCCTTTAATAGCTTTCTCTGCACTGCACAGGAAGAAAATGGCTGCGCTACGAGTTAATCTGTGTCAAGGAAGTAAAGTGCTCATGATTTTACTTGGAGTGTAAGAAGTGGATTTCTTTTGCAAGTGAAAAATGAAAAATCTCACATATCGTGTCTATCTCGGAAAAAAACTATAAATTATGAATGCTGCTGCTGTGCTTGTGGGGGTAAATATTTCATCATATATTTTGTTTTGACCAATATGAAACCAAAATGAGTTTTCAAAGATACAAAACAACAAAGAAACCAAGAATCCATAATAGCTGTCACTGTCTGTTTGATGTAAATTTGTCTGCCCTTTTAGCTCTGGGACAGAATAAACAGGAATAACCATTAGCTAAGATGTGCTTTAGTCTATGTTGATATATTCTGAAATGCATGCAGAGAAGAAAAACCATGTAAAATGCTTCAATCGTCTGCTTTGGCGATGGTCCTGCTGTTTGTTCTGCAAGCTTTTCTGGCATTAAACCAGGTGAATGGTGCCAGCCCATACAGGTTTAACTCCTTACATGTGGTCAATCATCTGGTCTTTAAATAGCAGCGCAGAGGGGAGCGGTGTCGTGGCTACATGTATTTATGATGAGGCTGCAGCGTGGCCTACTTCTGGGTGACTGCTCAGGTCCCAACCATGCACACCTCCCTTCTCTCTCTCTCTGTATCTTTAATTCATTTTGTTTTATATCACTAAGTCTTTCGCCCCATTTCTCTCCTGCAGTGTCAACTCTGTCTGACTGGGTATTAGGACTTATTGTGAACATTCAGGGAATGATTTTTGGAGAAGTTGCAGTAAGAGCTTAAGTGTCTCACCACAAGTTCCAAAGTTGAAAATGTCACAAATAGCAACTACAGATTTTTTCCTGCCTTTTTATATTCATTTGAAAACACCACATCACAGATTTAAGGCATTAATAGCTCTGCTCTTTTTGATAAGTATTTGGGATCAGAGTGAATGAACATCATGAACAACAAGTCAGGGGATTCTAGAAGACACGTTTGGAATTTAAAATTTCCTTTATTTTCTTTATTTGTCCAGTGTGACTGTAAACATATTTAAAACACGAGTCAAATTAGTATTACAATAAATACAATGTTGTAAAAGAGGGAAATAGGTGTTTATGACAGGCTGGGCTGCTTGAGAAGCTACACCAGAGATGCCCAATATTAATGAGGTGCCTCTAATGTTTTTACAGTGAGAGCTGTTGTGCCATCTGAAATTCAAACGAAAACACCAACAGTATTTACTCGCACACTTTACTGTCTGTGGTGCTGAAAGAAGGAGCTTCTGGGCATGTCGCAGCACAAACAGAGGGAGGCGCTGTTGCTCATCTTACACAGCCCAAGACAACAATCCAATAATGCTCCAACTCGCTGGCAGTTGCAGCCGTTTATCTGGGTCTTGAGGATAGATAGTATTTTCGTTAAGAGATTTTAATTTGTAACAAGGGTTCCAGGATGAAAACTACAAACACGTTGCAGTCAAAACACACGGTTTGTACCATGGAAAACAAAAATGTGTCCTGTATGTATGTATTCAAACTAAATGTCGTGCAAAATGACTCAAGCTGGGGGTGCAATTGCAGCAATGTGAGCATTTACCTTATTATAATAATTGCACAAAGATGAAAACTTAGTTTTTAAACAGGAGCCTGCAGCTCTTTAACCTCTGACAGCACCAGGTTTCCACATATGCATGTAGTGGGGGGGGAAGGAGGGGGGGGGGGGGGGGGGCCCTGTTATAAATTAAATACAATAAT